>JALLPI010000399.1:0-20791 GCA_036939935.1 Cyclotella atomus | reverse complement strand
AATTGCCAGTTGCACATTGTAACATCCTTTGTTGGACCCACACAGAGGAAATGGATTGGTGCAGCAGCACTGGATGGGGCCCGTTGCTGGTTTTTCAGGCTCCTGTAGTTGTCCTGTGCCTGTGCTGCAACATAATGCTGCTGTAGCCTTCTATGATTGCCCCTCAGAATATAGAATATAGGACAGGACTGGCAACAACGGTAATCTACATGATATGAGGAGCAATAATATGTATTGATCTAACAATTACCATTGTTAAAAGCTGCTACTAATTGGTGCAAAGCTAGGGCGTATATACTAGCATTCTTAATTGTATAATATATTCAGGATTGAGGATTTCTTGGCGGGACCATGTTCATTTGGCCATAGCAGATCTGACCTTCAGTTAACCAATTTTTTTACTGCCACGGGAGCTACGAAAAGTGGGAACCCCACAGGTAATTTAGAAGTTGTTCTTGAGTACAGTGCTCTTTTTTCCCAAAGAGTCTTCCAATCCCAGCCATGGACTCTCAATTGACTCTATTTTTCCTTCACAATTTTGAATTAAAAAGTTTTTGCCTATCTCCTGAATTGGTTGATTTGGTGTGACCAGACGGGGGCTCACCTCAAGAATTCTTAGGTTGGACTTGGACTCATGAACAACTTTTTAATTGACTGTAGGGTTGCCACTTTTTGTAGCTTAGCGAGGAAGTCAAAAATTGGTTAACTGCATGTCAGATCTGCAATGACCGCATGAATGTGGCTTTTTGACCAGTGCCAGCTAGGTTCAAAACTCCGGAGAAATTCCGGCCAAAATTTCGGTTTCGGTCTAAAATTCGGGAATTTTGGTCCTGGAGTCACCAAAATCCTTTTTCTGCGATTCGCTCTTCTCCGGTGTTCTTCGAAGTGCGTCATTTTCAAAGGGCTGTTTTACTCGACCCCCCCACTGCGAACCGTGTCTAGGCCTATCAGAGAGGGCTTATCAATCGTTTTTTAGGATTCGTGACTCTTGGAGCCGAAGTTATCAACAAAGTTGAACTTCAATTGAAGCAAAAACTCCGAAGTTTTTGTCGGAACCTAGAACTTTGCCGGAACCCGAAAGAAATTGTGGTCAATTTTGGAGGTTTGACCGGAAGGAATTTCTCCGGAATTTTGAACCTAGAGTGCCAGTGGTTACCTAGCGAATCATAGGCCTGAATAAGTCTTTTCCAAGTCCAAGAGTTAAAGGTGTAAAAGAGTGAAGTATTGCCCCAAGAGCTCATTTTCAAAATTTGCCCATCTCTATGTGCCCCTTTGCACGCCTCTGTTAGTTTAGAGGCCTGTCCCTTTTTCGGGACACTGGAAACTGACCTCGGGAAACGGGAAACATAACGGGATCGCTTCCCATATCCCTGCCCAAAATGACCGGGAGAGGCGGGATAGAAATGATGCCATTTTCAGCATGAACAGCCCGTAATTGTGAGTGTGCGAAGCCGATATGTAGGTAGATAGGGGATAACTATAGCCATACTACGTACTTAAGAGCCTATTTAGCCATCCCGATCTGTCCCGTGATCACAGGAATCAAAAAGAGAGGATACCCGAATCCCTGAAATGTCCGCGGGACGGGGCAGAGCTCTATGTTGTTAGTAATTCTTGTGGTTGAGGCCACTTGCTGAGACCAAAACAAAAATCAATTGTTACAAAGAGGAGGAAGCACTCAAAATTTCTGGACCTTCTCAAAAGTAAGAGCTCCCTTTCTTTCACCAAAAACCAGTTTTTTGGAAAAGGAGGAAGCATCACACCAACGTTCTCGATTCAAAAACTGTGGAGACCACCGGTCAAAGATCTCTCTCAACCAACCGAACGCAATCAAAAGCAAGCAACCATGGCGTCCGCCGCCTCACGTCTTCAAAGATAGTGCATCTTTGACACCTCACACCGCAGCACGCCACCCACTGCCGTCGCCTTCTAAACGATACAGCCGCAGCAGCTAATCAACATTAGAACCCAATCATAGTAATATTTAAAAATGTCTCGCCGAGCTCGTCTGTCAATAGGACCAGGCACGCCCATCCCCGGCGCCTTGGCCGACTCTAAAAAAGCCAATCGTCGCACTTCATTGGGAGGTGGAGAGAAGGGATCCGAAGAGAAGAAGGATCGAAAGGCCATGTTGGATGAATGGAGGAAAATTCGTGCTGCTGGAACGAGCGTCGCGGTGGGAGGAGCTTCCAGTGTTTCGAATAATATGGATTCGAATACCGACAGTTTGAATTCAGCAACAGCAGCTCCATCACCTGCCAAAATGGCCGCATCACCCGCTAGAATGAACATTCAGTCTCGCTCACCCTCCCCGGCCGATCGGGCAGCCTCCCCCGCCAGACATTATCGCGGCATCTCTACCGCCCCCGATCGATCCCTTGAAGACGATCCCACCGTCCACCTCACTATCAACACGACAAACACACAACAACAACAACAGATTAAATCGGACGAGAAAGAAAACGACGGCCTCTCCGCCTACGAACGCTACCGTCTCAAACGACAACTCCAAGCCAATGGCGTATCCACCGGTTTGGCTACGTCCACGCCCACCAAACGATCAACCTTTGATTTTGACGACGATTCCAGTTTGGCAGGAACCACACCGAGTCGACGATCCAAAAAGGCTAGAAAGAGTTTATTGGCAGGTGGAGCACAGACAAGAGTACGGAGGAGGAGCATGACTCCCGATCGGGCTGAATTGCCCCCTCCTCCTGCTGCTGTTGCCGAGAGGAAAAAACACAACATGTTGCCTCCATCCTATCCTTCTTCAGCTCCTTCTTCTGCCCCCTCTTCAGTCGAAGAACGTGCCCCTCTCCCTCCCTCCTCTTCCTTTCAGGCAGAAGTAACAACACACTTTTCCCAAGAAAGCACCGACTCCATCGACTCTTTGGCAATGAAATCACGAATTTCCGCCATGCAAAAGCGAATAGACATGTTGGAACGCGAAAAGATGGAGTTATCCATGTCCAAGGCTCCACTTGAGGCTCGTATGAGGCAAAAGGAAGATGCATTCATAAAAGAGCGAGAACGGTTACTTGCAGAGATTGATATGCTGCACAATGCGGGAAGGACGGCCGATGAACGGGTGAGAGAGTTGGAGATGGAGAATGAGGCTTTGGGAGAGAGTATCAAGAGGTTGAGGTTGCAAGCGAAGGAGGCCAAGTACACTTCTTCTTCTGCGGATAATACGGGAGAGCAGGATGCTTGGAATGAGAGGTTGAGGAATAATAAGGAGATTGCCGTCTTGAGATCCGATTTGAAGGATAGAGATGGACAGATTCAGAGTTTGAGATTGGACAAAGTGTCGTTGGAGGCGGAGGTACATGCATTTAAACAGCAGATTGAGAGTTTGGAGAAGAATTACGATGCGTTGGAACGAGATTATGGGGAGTTGGAGGCAAGCAAAAGTAAAAATAGCGAGGCTGAGATACAGTTGGAGGTTTTGACGGCCGAGATGGTGGCGACGACGGCTCAGTTGAATGCTACTAGTGCCGATTTTGAGGAGACGAAGAGTAGGGCCAAGGCTGATATGCAGGCGAAGGAGGTGAAGTGGAAGGCCAGGGAGTCGGACTTGTTGTTTGAGATTAGCGTGCTCAAAAGTCGGGCGGGGAAGCAGATTGATGATGCGGATGGAACGATGGGCGAGGAGGATACGGCAGTGCTCAAAGCGAGGATTGAAGAGAGGGACAGAAGAATTTTGGAGTTGGAGGAGCAGTTGTTGAATGGAGAGCAGTTGAGGCGGGCATTACACAATAGGATTCAAGAATTGCGTGGTAATATTCGAGTCTATGTACGAACCAGGCCATTTTTACCCAATGACGGAGCTTCATCGTCGTCTTCGATTGATATCCTGCCTGACGGAGAAAGCCTTACTATTGCTGGCAGGAGAGGTGAAAATCCCCATGCTTTCAAGTTCGATAAAGTGTTTGCACCGTCGGCTGGACAGGAAATTGTGTTTGATGAAGTGTCAGAGTTTGTGCAGAGTGCACTTGATGGATACCACGTCTGTTTGTTTAGTTATGGTCAAACTGGAAGTGGCAAGGTGCGTCTCGACGTGATATTCTTCAGTGTAGCTTTTGAATGTACATGCTTAGTCAAACATATGACTCAACAAACAACAATTTCAGACGCATACCATGCAAGGAAGTGGAAATGGAGCAATGCGTGGAATCATCCCACGTGCGGTGGAACAAATCTTGGCTCAAGCCGCAGCACTGCAAACTCAGCGCTGGACATTCACCATGAAGGCAAGCTTCCTCGAAATCTACAATGAGGAACTGCGTGATCTTCTTGTCATGATGAACTCAGATGGAACCACCAGGCCTCGTGATGCAACAACCGCCACGAAACTATCCATCAAGAGGAATGCAGATGGCAAAAGCTACGTCGACGGCATCAACATGGTGGACATTGATGTAGAAGACAGAGCAAACGGCATCGAGCAACTCGAAGCAGTCATGGCAGCAGCTGCCCGTGCCCGATCCGTGGCCAAGACCAACATGAACTCTCAAAGTTCTCGCTCCCATTCTGTGTTTATGCTTCATCTATGCGGAAGCAATGAAGAGTCTGGCACTATTGTCCAGGGAGCACTCAATCTTTGCGATCTTGCCGGCAGTGAACGTCTTGATCGCAGTGGAGCTGGCTCAAACGCCCAGCGCCTCAAGGAGACACAAGCCATCAATAAGAGTTTGAGTTGCCTAGGAGATGTTTTCAATGCACTCTCCAATGGATCAAAGCATGTTCCATTCCGAAACTCCAAGCTCACATACCTGTTGCAAGACTGCCTGAGTGGCGATGGAAAGGCATTGATGTTTGTGAACTTGAGCCCCACCGTAGAGAGTAGCAGTGAGAGTTTGTGTTCTCTTCGTTTTGCCCAGCGTGTCAATCAGGTGGAGTTAGGAAAAGCTGTCAAGAATGTTCAATACAGCAAATGATAGAATCAACAATATTGGATCAATGGTGGTTTGGAGCCACTGTGTGTAACTCGACGTGTCACTTGCTATACTAATTTATCTCTCTGGGTTTGTGATTACATTATTAAGACTTGGATTACTATGGTCTGTCATAATCCTAACATTGTTTAGAGATCGAGATCGTCATCAATGTCATCCTCCTCATCGAAGTCTTCAAATTCAGGATCGTTGGCATCAAGATAGATTCTTGGACCTTTCTGTTGTTCAGACTCCTTTGTTTCCTCTTTGCCAATTACATTATTTGTTGTTTGCTGATCGCTCTGCTTCTCGTCTTCATCATTATGTTCCAATATCCAATAGCACCGATCTCTCAGATCACTAGTCCCGCATTTCGAGCTTTCTGAAGCTCGCATAATGTGTACTGGTACACGACCTCTCATCAATTTGCCACCCAATGCACCACCTCCTTGTCTCACGATATCCAACACACCAGATCTTATTGCGTCATTGTTGTTGATATCATCTCTTAACTCAAGAGACATGAATGAATCAGACACATCTTCCAATAATCTGTGATCAGATGGTCGAATCGATTCATAAAGAATAGGTGCAACAATAGGTGATGTAATGTATGATTGTGATGGCATGGATTGTTTGAAGTTCTGTAGCAGTAAGCTGACATTTTGAGCACCATGTAAACCAAGAAGAGGTGTCATCGAATCAAATATGATAGGTATAGGTCGTTGAGAGGCGCCAGATTGTTCCTTTGATCGTTGCGTAGCTCGACGACTCTCTACAACAGCCGCAGCAGCTCGAACTGCATCTGCAATAGATTGTAAGTTGTTTATTGTAGAAGTCGTGACGAATCCTTCAGAATCAATTTGTTTCTGGTCATCCCATCCAAAAGGATTGGTTGCAAGATCTACAACTGCTCCATTCTTTTTGAATAGTCTTATTGCATTCTTCCTTTTGTTCAATTCTTCATGCTGTGTATCTTCATAGATTTTATCGGAAGCAATTCCATCAAACCGACTTATCTGCTGCAATTTATCTAAATCAACAACTCCACTGTTGCCCAGTAGAGACACAAATACGACAACCCCCTCACATTTGATGCAAAGTTCATCAAACACCCTTCTGGTTAGAAACGGGCCAGACATTCCAAACCATTCACCTCGAGATCTCGTACTTGTCTTGGAGATATTCATATTGGCCATAGAAACAACAACATTGGTACTGTTGAGCGTCGATGCCAACGCATGCGATCGCTGTGCTTCAGATGTGATGGAATGTTGAATTAAGATGACATATCCTCCTGAAGGCGGGCCAAGATTGGTGGCTGGTGCGATGGGGCGAGTTACAGATGCAAAGAGTGCATCCCATGGATTTTTCTTCTCGTTTGTGTTGGACGTAGTCATGGTTGGATGGTGGAGAAGACGATGGGCTGCTGTGGCATGTGAGAGGCGGAGAGGCGAGTGTATGGAGATGATGTTTAGTGATTCATACTAATACAGTGAAAAGAGTACAATATCTTTGCTCAATAATAAATACTATGTTATTTGCAGCATATGTAAATCAAAGTCGTGATTAACATTATTTCACATGTTTACTGTTAGTGAGGGGTTCCGTGAAATGAGACGATCAAAAATCTCTGGGACGAAGAACGAAGACCAAGACAACTCTGTATCTAGAGATGAGATGGACCCCTTTGGCGACGACGACGATCCCTTTGGAGAAGATGTAAGCCTTGTTAACATTTCGCTTTTACCTCCTGACCCTGGTCTAATATCACCTCTCCGTCCCGCAGCCAGAATGGGCCTTCGATTCTCTCGACGATGGAAACGAAGACGGCACCCCATCAACAAGACCAGCTCTCTACGGAGCCGAACACGCTCTAATATTATTGGATTGTAACCCCTCAATGTTTGAACGATACATCCAAGATGAGAACGGTCAGGCACTGTCGCCAATGGAGCTGTCGCTGAACGCCATTTCCAAACTGCTGCGGATGAGAATTCGAGCTGTGGCCGAATCAAAGACCGGCAGGAGGAACGGTGTGGGCGTGCTGTTGTATGGATGCAATACACTGCGATCTATGCGTAGCAATGGTGACTTTTCTGATTCAGATGGAGACAGAGAAGAAAAGATACTGCCATCTACGCATGAATTGTTAGAGCTGACTCCTCCTGGCATTGAGCAGGTACTTGGCATACAAGCTTGTCTTGAAAAGAGAGATTTGGAGAAGGAATTTTCTGTGGGCAACAGTGAAGATAGAGGAGGTGAAGAAGATGGTGCGCAATTGCTGAGGACTGCTTTGCACGAGGCCAATAAAGTGTTTATGCATGCAAAGTGAGTACTGGTACTGTACCTTGCCTTCATTCTACTGTCGTGTCAATGTATCATATTCTTATCTATTCTGGTGGGTTTGCTTTTTGCTGAATAGATGCGTCAAAACAGAAACACCTTCAAATAAATTGCCCGATGCCAAAGCTCTCTGGATATTCACCAACCATGACAATCCCTGCTCCAATGAGGGAGATGCCAAGCAAGTTGCTGCTATTGCCAAGGATGCCATTGATAATGGGATTGATATCAACCTGCTACCACTACCTCCAAGAGAGAAGCAGTTTGATAGGTCTTTGTTTTACGATGAAGTGCTCTCATCATCTGATGGCATTGAGGAGTTTGCAGAAGATGGAGATGTGGAAGCAATACTGGATTCATTTGATAGGGCAATTCACAAAGTGAGGAAGTACACCGTAATCCCTTTGCTGCTGCCAGGTTGGAAAGATAGAGAGGATGATACTGGAATCATGCTGGACATTTATAGTAGGATGCAAATCAAGACGAAGCCATCGAGTGTCACTGTTCACCAGGAGCTGAATCGGTGAGAATCCTCGGTTGTATCATCTATATGCTGTTCAGCTAATATCACATTCATGATGCATCGTAACACCGCGTGTCAGTGCTACTCTGAAGAAATCGAAAATTATCGAAGCAGACACAGGATCAGAGGTGATGCCTTCTCGAATACATTCATATGCCGAGTTTTGTGGAGGCCGAGTCACCATCAGGAAGGACGATATATCCAAACTGAAATCACTGTGCAACTCTAATGACAAGCCGAGCCTGATGCTATTTGGCTTCAAAAAGATGCACACACTGTCGAAGACCAATTTATCACACAAGCCACTGCTGGCCTTTGGCAATGACGTACTCGTTCAGGGATCAAGGAAGGCACTCTTCAATCTGAAGCAATCCATGCTGAAGAAGGGCGTGTATGCTGTTGGTGAATTTGTACATAGAAAGACGTATTCTGCTAGACTGGTGGCATTGGTCCCTCAGCAAGATTCGTCTGGAGGGTTTCAAATCATACCTTTACCCTTCAAAGAGGAATTGAGGAGCATCCAGCCTGACGACATTGTCACTGCCGATAACGCAGTGGTAGAAGCTGCCAATGCCATGGTTTCCAAATGCGTCATCAAGACCAATGGCGAGCCATTTTCGTCCATACTACCAGAGAATCCATACCTTGGTTACTTTTTCAATTTTCTGGAGTCAGTATCTCTTGGAGGGAAACTGATCAAGCCAGAGGACGAAGCCTGCATGAATGAAGAAATGATGTTGGCAAATGTTCAGAAGGAGATGGAAGATTTCACCTTGAGCCTACCCCAAGATGAAGCGTCACAAAGTGATCGTAAACGCAAGCAGCCAGCTGCAAGTACGAAGAAGAACAATGTAAACGTTGGTACTGATCCTTTGATTCATAGAGAGTGGATGGAGATGTATCGAAATGACGAGATTGCAGACTGCACAGCAACCGAGCTGAAAGAGTTTCTGCGCTCTATTGGCGAAAGGTCAGTGCTCAACATGGTGTATCAAGTCATTTCATATAGCAAATATTCCATTAACATTATCTTTCTGACACTAAAATTTAACCACAGAATAACAGGCAAAAAAGCTGATCTCATTGACCGCATCGAAAGAGCCATACAAAAGCAACTCGTGAGAAAGTGACATTGCATTCAGTGATTCAACAACTGCTGTTTTACTTTTGATGCGTAGATCAGAGGCCAGTAAGAAACTGCAACCCGCTATATGGTATCTGGGCCATACCTTCATCTGCCCATCTGCGCTTTTGTTAGTTTACTTTCAATCAAGTACGGGTTGTGTGCAGCTCCTGGATCCAATTGACGATTGACTTCACTGGGGCATTGCCAATCTCAATCAATGCAAAAATAAATTCGACATTAGCAAGACTAATTGATAAACAGATAGTTATAAATCATACCATAATGTCGCACCAAATGCTACAGGGAACCTTCATAAGCCAATGGAAAAACATAATCACTTATCTTTCAAGCGGAAAACAACATTTTCTTTGTACTTGTCTGCCTGAAAATCTGCAACAAGTTGTGTTACGTTGACATAATTCACTGTCACTAGCTGATCTGGTCCTTGCCAAGCTCCATGCATGTAAAATTCATAACCAGAGTCAAGCAGCAGCTTGCAAATCTTATACTTTGTAGTCTCAGGGTGATCAGGTTTCAACTCCAATCCAATCATCTCAATGATCTGACTCCGGATCAACTTCTTCGCTCCCTCCATCACTTCAAGCTCGAAATATTCTACGTCAAGCTTAAAGAAGCCAATGGATGGCCTCGACTCAAACCATCCGTGCCGCTCAGCAAACAAATCAAGTGTTGTTATCTCCATCTCCCCAACAACTGCTCTACTACCCATCGGTTTAAAGGAATAAGCACCAGGATTGTTTGAATCAGTTGCATACAGATTTTTCTTCTCTTCTATCGTGCCAGCACCCTTATTTATGGGAACAACTAAATCATCCGTTGCCCAACCATTCAAGCTCAGTGACTCACAAAATCTGATAGTATTCTGCAAATTTGGCTCAAAGGAGTACACTTTGGTAGCTCCATGAGCAGCAGCCACAAGAGAGAACCAACCAATATTCGCTCCAACGTCGAGAAAAATAGACTTCTTTCCCTCCTCATGCTTTTTCACAAAGAGATTTGCAATTAATTCTGTCAACCTGCTTTCGTAGTAATCGTGGTATTCCATAATTGATGCCCTGACACCATCAATACCTTTGTCATGTGTTGCAATATAAAATGGATTAGGAACGCTTTTTGATATAGTCACGAACGATCTCCTGAAGTTAACATCTCCCTCTTTTTTCGCAACTTCAATTTCATCTGCTTTGAACTTGTTTAATAATTTGGTGCAGTCAGTTCTTTCTGGGTCATCTTGGGAAGAAGATGCAAGTGGTTGCAAAGGCGTGGAGGGAGGAGGCTGCTGATTATCATACACTGCCATATGTTGCAGTAAATTGAAATTGAATGCAAGAGGAATAGCCGCAACCAAAAGGAACAAAATGATTGCCCATTGGTTGATAGAAAAAGTTCCGTCCAACCGACGACCTAAAGGACTGCTCATCTTCGACATTATTGCTGTGATGGAGAGTAGAAATGGCAGTTGCGACGAGAGATGAGAGGCGTGGTCTGAGGCGAGGTACGATATTATTATTAGCAACGCCGACATGGACACCAACCCCGGTGCGGTGGGTATGTACTACAACTACTTCTTTGACCTGTCTTGACGTCGCCCCGCTCAACTTTGCCTCGTGCTTGCCTGACTTATTGATGCGGAAAAAATATTATTAGTAGGGCAATAATAGTATGAGCAGCGTTCAACGTGTATGGTATGTCGTTATGATGTAGGTGTGTACTCAGAGTGGCGTTGCGTTGGGCTTTGGCATTCGTTGTTGAGAACAGATGCAAGTGAGGTTTGACCTGGTTTGACACACAACCAACAACCACCACCTAGAAGATATAAGTATAAGATACACACTTCTACAATCGATCTTCTACCCTCCTCTCTTCATTCTCCCCTTCCCTTATTTTCCTTTGTCCAAACATGAGATTCATCGCCTCGTTCCTAGTTCTCTTGGTAGGGGCGTTATACCAAGTCTGCAACGCCGACTGTGAGCTCGAAAGCATTCGTCAACTACACGAGGCTGACACAACTTGGGTACCCAATGCAATCATTGACGTGGGTGCCAATGTCGGCTGCTGGACCGGGAGAGCCAGAGAAATCTTTCCAAACACGAAATTCATGATGTATGAGGCGTTTGCCGATTTTACTGTCCCTCTCCAGGCTCAGAAAGATGCTCAAAATGGAATGGTTGACTTCAAGATAGAGTTGATGTCTGACAAAGACGGGGCAGAAGTACAATTCTGGGCCGAGGGGACTACGGGTAACAGCATGTTTCCTCAACTTATGGGTAGAGGCGGGAGAGGTCATAGTGATATTACGCCAGTTACTCGAACAACTATACGTTTGGATACAGCTCGCAAGGCTTCTTTCTTGGAGAATGAAAGGGTAGATATTCTCAAGCTTGATGTGCAAGGAGCTGAACTGACAGTACTTAAAGGGGCTCCCGAATTACTCAAGGAAGTGTCATTTGTACAGTTTGAAGCCAGCGTTGTGGAGTACAATAAAGGTGGATCGTGTTTCTTTGACGTCGATGAATTCTTGCGCCAGAACGGATTTTATCTGTACGACTTTGGGGATATTATGAGAGATGGCCTCTTTCAATCCCCTGGTGTTGGACAGTTCGACACTTTGTACATTAACCCCAAATCCGAGCATCTTCCCGGCCCTCTTAGTAGCCTCAAGCTTTGTGGAAGCAATCGTGATGGTGCTGTAGAGAAAATTACTCGCAAGTCAGAATCAAATCTTGAACATGAGCATGACAACTATTCATTTAGCCATTTGCATTTGCTTATGTCGATGATGTTTGGAGTACTAATAGGCAAGGCCATGCCTATGTGGCAAAGAAGTAGTCTACGTAGACATCGTTCTGCGTGAACAAGCGCTGCTGTATAGTACTCAAAGCCTGAGGTTTCACAGCAAGATGGGCGCCAAAATCCACTGTCAATCAATTCCTATAAGTTCTGTTTTATGCTGCTTATGGTTTAGATGAACAAAAGTGCCTCGATTCCAAGATGCACTTAGTTAGTTATCAGGTTTCTTACCATCTGTTCCTGCAAGTAAACGCTAATTTTTATTTCTCTTGGCTCTCTTCAGCACCCCGTCTCAAGCTTCCGCACTTTTCCAGAGATGGCATTGATCATTTGATGTTGCATGTGCCCATAAAGTGAATTGATTTGCAATGCTCTTATCGACTTTTATTCGCTCCAACTCTTGCTGATTTGGATCCTGTATTGTTGGATATTGGTCCTGCAATCACATTGCTGATGGTTTTGTTGAGCCTGATTTTGAACAGTTTGCTGAGTAACACGGATTTACGTATGGTTTGGCATGCGCTTCAATTCAGATTTGAATGTGTTATCTTGCTGGAGATTCAGAACTCGGATTGCTATTAGTATTCGGCTGCACTTGATAAAATTTTCAACAGTGTCATACAATAAGTCTCCTCATCCCAACCCAGTGCAAGTGATCTACCGTTGTTTCGGACCTCTACCAAAGAGGCTCCATGTTGTTGAATTTGCTGAACAATACCTGCAACCGATTCACCATGACCTAAAATGATGCTCTCTAAGTCAACTCCGACGCAACCAATACCTTCTTTCAACAGAGATGTGGCACCAACTTTACCACCACTGTTCACAATTGATACAGCTCCAAATGCAGTTGATTCAACAACAGTCATCCCATAAGCATCATAGAGGCATGGGTGAAGATTGACTGAAGTGCATAAGAGGACAGAAGCCATTTCTTCTGGGCCAAGAAAACGATCAATTACAACAAACGGCCATTCGTCACCGCACATCGTAGACAAATCATCTAATACAGATTGAGCATAGGACTCGACACTCTTTGCACCGCATATCAGAGGAATCAAGTTGGCATTTCTTAGAAATTCGACACCACCTAGCTTCTGAATGAAAGGTACAAAGTGATGAGGTGATTTCTCTGGACTGAGCCGTACCATGCACGTTAAGAACATTCTGGGCGGTCTCTTATCGGACATGTCCTGCGAAAGTTGTTGTATCACGGCGTTTGCTTCTTCAGGCAGATGGCAGAGCAATTCACCGGGTTCACGGTTTGCAAGCGCCAAAATATCGCCCCGTAATGGTGGGGGCAGTATTGAAATGCTGTTCAGTTTCACAAGGCACTCTTCACTTTCTAACATTGTATCTTGCTTTATTAGGACTTCTAGATGATCACGATCATGATCCGAGAGACAAATTATTGTACCTGCCATTCGACATGATTGTTGTTCTTTGTTCTGGTAAAAATCATCAGTCTCTCCGGCTGTATGTTCTGAAGAGCTGTCGGCATCAACATGCTCCCATAATGAAGCAGAATAAACACGAAAGTTGTAATAGACACATTTGATACTTCTGATACGGTCACCTTCGTTCTTCCGTTTCAGTTGATTACAAATCTGTTCCCAGGCAAGCATACCATGCCAATCAACAACCACTACCTCCAATGGTTCAAAGTCTTTTACACTTTGGGAACAGTCTACATTTCCATGAGACCCAGTGCACCCATCAGCAAATTCTTTCCACGGTCCATGTCTATCGAGTCGTTTCCATTGACAGCCCATGGGCAGATCCACAGGCCAAATTTCTAGGCAGTTGTCAAAATGTTCACTTTCGCCCATATGAATATCTGATGACAAGTCATTTGTTGATGGATGAGGCCTCGCACAAATCACACGAACTTGTATATCGTAACCTTCTGCATTACGACACACTAGACCAGAAACTAGAGAGCGAGCGAGCACGCCGTTACCACTGAAGGGAGAATAATTGAACTCTAATGAAATGAACAGTATACGTCGTTTGGCCGGACGTGAAGAAGATTGGAATGCTTCATTCGGTGCGGATGGAGAATTCGTCATCTTGAAATCGAAGAGAGGGGAGGAGGCGGGAAAAGGAAAGTAGATAGGTAAAAACATGATTAGATTATACAAATACCTTTATTGTCCTTTAAGTTGAAGCCGCTATCACACAACACAGAAGAATAGCAATGTCGTCGATGCGATACGTACGTGGCGGCAGCGGTCGGTCTCAATCACGCAGCACGAACTCGTGGGCGTCAAATCAAGGCAGGGATAGTAGGGGCAGAGGTCGTGCCTCTGTCCGTGGACGGGGGAGGTTTTCTCATTCGTTCTTGAAATCATCTCAGCCAGTAAGTTCAGTAAACAAATGGGTGAGAGGTTCTGGTGAAGCAACAGCAGCAGCTGGTACTGCTTCAGCAGATACTGTAGATTCGATTGGTCAGGAAGGTCATACTAACGACGTCGTAGACCACATACAGCCCGTCGACAGTGGTGACGTATCAGAACACGAAGTGCCAAAATCAAATAGTTTCGAGCGGCGGGGGAAACACAAGTTGGTTCTTAAGAAAGGCGAAGCAAGAGATCAAGTCAATGTGCACCCAAAAGTCGATAACTCACTGCCCAGTGATAGCAACAAATTACCCGAAGAACATCTATCTAGTGAGCGTAAAGACGAGACTGTAACATCACAGACAATCACTCTTGAACGAGTTGGAGCGAACAAACTAGTAAAGAAACTCGAGAAGGCCGATGCAACCAATGTCGGAGATTACAATACAGTAGAGCAGTCTTTGATCAGTAATGAAGGGGCATCACAAGGGCAAGTTAACACATCTGATGAGAAAGTTATTAGCGAGACGCTGAAGTTGCTCGATGCAATACAAATACCAACCGCTCTCGAAAGAAGGGGTAAGAACAAACTGGTCCTCAAGAAGGATGTTGAGGCTGATTATGAATCTAGCAAAGAACCGAAATCAGACCAAGGCCCAACCGAAGAATCACGTAGCAAACCCTCTTGCACTTGGCCTCGTCAGTCAGAGAAACAACCTTCTGATATAACTGCATACGCCAAGGATAGTAACATCACTACCAGAGATCAGCCTAGTAGACCGTGTACCAATGCAGATGTGAAGAAGAGAAAGAGGCGGCCGCAATACAACAAATCATCAGGCTCTCGTAGGATTTGTTTGAACTCAAGTGAGCCGACAGCAGCTTCTTTCAATTTGCCTGGAGACGAATCAAAGAAAGAATCAGATCATACAACAGATGAGGTAGCTGCAGGAAACGCAACAAATATATCAAACAAAAACCTCACAGACTTTTGCTACCGAGATACTGGCCGTGGAAGAGGTCACACTAAGAATCGCGGAGGAACAACAAACATAGGCCTCGTGCGAGTCAAACCTGAAATTGCAGCCACACCAATCTGCCCTACCTTTCGTCGAGGCCTTCCATGCGACAATCCAAAATGCACTCTTAGACACGATGTATCATCGGAAGCATCTCGTCCCATTTGTGTATTTTTCCAGAAAAATGGCATGTGCTCTAAAGGAGATGAGTGCATGTTTCGTCATGTGAAGGTACGGTGGGATGCAGAAGTTTGCGCGACGTTTGAAAGACTTGGTTATTGCGAAGATGCTGATTGTGTATTGAGGCATGTGGTAGCAAAGAAGTCAAAAAGTAGCAGGCCTTGATTTGTTCTTTCATTTGGTAAGTATCTGTGCAGATGTGCAAGCTTCGCTGTAGTTGTGCTGTTGAAATGTATACCTATGTTGAAATATCTTGGTATGCATGCCAATTATTGCTACAATAAAGATGAAGAACATTAGATATATATCTACTGTTATTTCCTCATCAATTTGATCGATTGCTCTTCAGGAGTGACCAACCCTTGTTTAAAAAGGGAGGAGACGGCCCTCTTGAAAGCTTTTTTGCTAGCCCCAGGAAAATACGCATTTATCTCCTCTGGACTGCTCTTGTCACCTACATTCACCATCCCACCTTGCTTCTCTAACATTGCCATTATCTGTTCACCAAGCTCTAAAGCTTTTGCCATTCCACCAATTGGACGCAAGCTAATGTCTAAGCGTACTTCCACTCCTCTTCCATCTTCAAACTCCTGTTCACGTACTTTCTCGACATAAGCAGGAAGAGTCTCGTATTGCACAACATCAACACCACCTCTCTTCTGACGATAATATGCGATTTCACTTTGTAAGATTAGACCACGTCCTAATGCAGGTTCATCGGCAGGAACACAGTCTTTGGGATCATGAGAGTTGTGAGCAATCACATCTACTGATGCTCCCAATTTTCCAAATGAAACTACCTCTACTTGGACTTTGTCTCCCTTTTCAAAGACTGGTTGGTATAAATCATCTTTTGAACTGAAGTATAGTTTTGGTGACGGTGCATAGGTGCCTCTAGATAATAGTGATGTTCGAAGTGCATGTGATGTAAAAGACCGTGATAATCTAGCAGCGAACATGATCACAACAGAGAAGAGTATTATTGATCGGGTAGCATTCATGTTCATGTGGCGGATGGTTGAATGCACCGTGGTGTGCGGTGTATGTGCGGTTGTTGATTATGATGGCGATGCAAAATAATATGGCCGTGGCTGTGGCGGGTTGCGTGGCGGGTGGCGGGAAGAGAAAAGAAAGACCCCCGCCCAATCAACCCAAGGCGGGCGGACGAGACAAGAAGATGGTGTTTCTACAAACGATTGTCCTCCTTCTCGCACTGCTTGAAATCGGGGTGTTTGCATTTCGTCTACCTTACTCCACCACTCGAGGGATGTGGCAGAGGCAAATACAACATTTGGCACCGCAGCAACTCGGAGAATTTGAACCAATCAATACATCGAACGAAGATCGGGCGCTTAGAAGAGTATGGCTTTATGATTACGTCAGTGCGTCAGATTCTTCGACTGTCACTTATCACGAGATATGGGATCACCAAAAGAGTTTGGTGAATCATCAATTATCAAGAATTGGAAAGGGACCGAAAGAACCGCCGTTATATGATCAATTCATCCCAGTAGATTTAGTGAAAGACTCGCAAACTACAATAGGCTGTGACTCAATCATAATGGTTGAACATGATCCAGTTTATACGCTTGGTACTGCATCAGATGCTTCATTTATAAAGGGTTATCACGCAAGTGACGAAAACAGAGAAGAGGTTACAATATCTGATGATGGCCAGAACCCTATTCCCATTGTACGAATTGAAAGAGGTGGAGAAGTGACGTATCATGGACCAGGCCAACTCGTTGTCTATCCAATTATTGATTTGAGAGGTTATAACCAGGATATTCACTGGTATATGCGGGCATTGGAAGAGGTCATTATACTTGCTTTAGACAAGGCTGGCATCAAAGGGGTAAGTGCATATCAATGTTCGAAATATTGGTTCTTGGGCTGTTTTCAAAGAATTTAACTCATGCAAACTCTTATCTCGCAAGGCTACCCGAGAAGACAATCTAACTGGTGTCTGGGTATCAGGTAAGAAAATAGCCGCACTAGGAATCAAAGCACGCAGATGGGTTACAATGCATGGGCTTGCAATCAATGTAGACTTGAAATCATTACAAAACTTTGAAGGGATAGTACCATGTGGAATAGAAGGTAGGGAAGTAACATGCATCAACACAGAGGTTCAAGATGACAGTGCTGGCTTCACAATCAGGGATTTTGCAGTTCATGTTCAAGAAGCTCTGGAAGAAATTTTTGGTATATCTTTAGTTCCTGCACCTCTCAATGATAAAGTATGAAAAGACACAATACTTATCATTCGATGAATGTAGGTGCAGCGATATTGTTTCACATCATATCAAATTGTTTCAATGCTTGATTCCAAGCTTCCTGTGTCATTCCATCTGGTGTATGAAAGCACTTTACTCCAAGCTTGCCCACACTCTGAATGTTCCAAAACTCGTTGTCGAAGAATACCATATCTTTAAAATCTATTCCAGTCTTTCTGTTGAGGCTTTCAAAGTGCTTTGATTTGTCTGCATAAGATATTTCAATCAAATTGTCGTCGAAGCACTTCTGCAGAGGCGTCCCATCAGCAATAACTAGCCATTTCATGCATTGATATGCCCATGATGGTTCATCAGTGCGCGAGGAGATGGCCACTTGAATAGAACGGTTCTCTCTTTTCATCTTATTAATTTCAGAGAGTGCATGGGATGCCCCATCAAAAATAGTTATGGGTACACCTCGCCTATCCGTGACGATTTTGTTCTCCTGGATGGTTCGAGATCCCGAAGGCAATTGTCGTGGACAACTTCGAGACTTTCTCTTTTGTTTGCCGACATAGTCATCGATGGAAACAAGCTTCGGCCAATTTTGTGATTGCCTTCTCTGCAGCCTCTTCTCCTGCAGCGTATTTCTTTTGCAACAGTAACTGACGATAGGATAGTGGGTGCAGAGTGAGATGGAGGAACAGGCGATGGCGGCGACATATTGGAGAGATGAGGAGTGTCATGATTGAGCAGGAGAGAGGCCGACACTTCATGCTTCATTAGATACATTGGTGGTAAAATAAAGAGAGGAGGAGTTTGGATGCAATTTTTGTCGACGAGGCTTAATTAGAACTTTTAAATCAAATCTTGGCCGTTGCTGCCAAATTCGTTGCCTCTGTTATTACAAAGCTTGTTTAGCAACAGCAGTATTTCGCGCCAAACCAGCAACCAGCTCTTCTTTCATTTTGGCTAATCAAATCAACCATGGCCGCCGCTCCAAACAGACTCTCTTCCTCGTCTGTGCCATCCACTGCGCATGTGGCACGCCGCTCATCTGACTCCGATGATGATGAGTCAATCGCTTCTAGGGATTCTTTGAATGATCTCATCGAGTTTGACTGGGAAAATCCATCCAAAACGACCAATGCGTTCAAAACGAACTCCGCTGCTCCACCTCCACCCCGTGTATCGGACGCATCTACCGAACAGAATGGCCAATTGGCCCAGTCAGCAGCATCCCGAGAAGTAGTTGTTTTGGACGACGACGACGACGACAATGACGACTCTCATTTGGCAGCCTCCCGAGAAGTAATTGTTTTGGACGATGACGATGAAAGCAAGGAAAATGAAAAAAGAGGTGGACATATTGTACTGTCTAACAATGACCATTCGTGAAATATCTTCTCACCTTGATCACTACTTAATCCTTTGTAGGTTCGTTTGGAGAGAAGAGGTTTGACTACAGCATTCCTGCTGCTATGACAAAGTCCGGTGAAAATGGCCACACTTCTGGGTATTGGAAGAAACTTTTTAGAAGACTCATCGATATTAGAAAGAAGCATGGTACTCTTGCTCTATCCGGTGATGATGCCGATTCTAAGTATGTCAATCAGATTAGACAGGATATCAATCGTAAGGGGAGTAGAGAGCCGAAATGGATAACTCCTGAGAGGTTGGCTTATCTCGCCAATGTCCTTGGTTTGCTCCCCACAAAGTCTCAACAATCTCATGGTGACTTGCGTGCTTCAGTCCCTTTGAACGAATACCGACAGGTAATAGAGAAGAAGAAACGTGATCAAAAACATGATGAGAGGGCATCTGACATCAGACAGACACTTGCATTGGCTTCCGAGAGGAGGGGACCATATGAGAATGCTATGTCCTACCTGCGGGATTGCGTTATGACTCTGTACACTGGCTCATCCACTGCTGGAGCTCCACTTCGCCGCCACAGAGACGGCAATGTTATCAAGAGTCTCGTTGAAGATTCTGGCAAGACAGCTGTTTTGGTTCACACCACTGATGTATCTCCGGACGAGTGGGAAGGGGAGAAGGGTAAGTGTAACTATTATTGTACTGTCTAACAATGATCATTCGTAAAATTTTTTCTTCTCACCTTGACACTAATCCTTTGTAGGAGTCTTGAAGTGCTTCGCGGACCTATCAGCAAAGTCAAAGGACTACACTGGTCGTGCTAAATGTCCTGAATTGAGTGGATACAAGGAGTCGGAGATGAAGGCCAATCCCCGAAACCACACTCATCATGTCTGGGCCACTTTGGATGCCATTGGGGCCATTGCGTGGGAATTTGATCACTTTATGCCTATCATTCTCAAGAAGATTCGTAAGGGACAGTACACGTATGTCAAGAATAGTGATGGCACTTACACCGTGTACTTCATCATCTGGTTGTACTGGTTCTTTCCTGGAAATCGTTACTTTTTGGAGTTCAATCAAACTAGAATCACGAATGGAGCGATTGGTACTAATTGTGACCTTCTGATGAAAGGACCTGATCATGCACGGGCCGACGCTGTGAGCAAGCATCCAGTCCCGATTTTGACCCACCCCTTCCCATCAAATGAGGCAATTGATTCGTACATGTCAAGAGTGGGCCTGTCACGCACATACTGCATCGATCACTCCAACCTCAAATTGAATGAAGCCGTCATCCAAAAGAGCAGCTGGGTGTATCTTGATGGCGATTTTGTCAATGAATTGGATATTCCATTCAACTCCAACGAATTGACTATCACTCCTGCAGGCGTGTTCCTCAACCCCTCCAAGCCTGCTGCATCCAAATCAGCTGTAGCAAAGAAGCAGAAGTCCATCAAGTCATTCTTTGGCTCAAACTGAGTGCATGTACCTAGAATCGTATTTGGGCAGCAAGTGATTTCGCTGTCTTTGGAGGGCAGTGAATCAACGGCTTCTCCCTGTAGTCAGAAAGCAATGCTATAGACCATAGATCATAGATTCATAACCATCATATTATCACTTGACATTTATCATGGCCGTCTATCTGGTACATTTCAGGCTGCCAGATCTGTGCGTTGCAATGGTGTCGTGAGTGAACATTCAAAGCGGTACATTACGAATTCAGAAGGTGCAATCACCGTGTAATCAAGGTCAAAGACGACGAGCTGCATGATCGGCAATCAAGGTGAAAGAGATCATAAAGAAGGAGGCAGGAGAGAGATGAGAAGAGGATAGAGGAGTGAGAGTTAGATGCTTTTGATCTCAGGCTGCTATTTTGTAGTGTTCATATCCCTTATTCCCTATTATGTGGGACCTATT
>JALLPI010000398.1:0-20863 GCA_036939935.1 Cyclotella atomus | reverse complement strand
TTTGTAAGACAGCTAACAAAAAATCGCGGGAACTGTAAGATTTTGAGGACTGATGGATCACAATATAATAACAAGGGGAATACACGTGGCAATCACAAAAAATGTGATGATCACAAAATCACAAATCACGAAATCACAAAAAAAATGTCATGCAGACGTTTTGGGATTTTGGCGAAAAGTTCGGTTTGTTGCTGTGTTCCAGAGTGTTCCAGAACCGTTTCTCGGGTCACTTTCTCTGTCAAGGACACCCAACCAAACCGAACAGCCAATGTCCATAACCTGCGGCCGGTTCAACAGGCGCAGAACGCAGAGTATCATAGTAGTGATAAAAGAAAGATGATACTAAAGCATTGGTTAGTGGGCGACGACGTTGGCTGCGCTGTCGATGCTGGAGTTTCCTTTGCAAGAACGAAAGCAGATGAAGTTAGTGAAGTTAGTGCAGCTCTAAGTGACCCTGATTTGCTATCAAGCATCCTCTCTTTCCTGAGTTGGAAGGAATTATTGCGTTGTCGAGTCTGCCGAACTTGGAGACAGGCTGTCGCACTCACAAACGTTCCTGAATCCATCAGTGATGTGTGGTCTACACCCGATCTTTACATTAACAGTCGTGAGTTTGTAGATGCACTGGGCTGGCTCTCGAAAGCGCTTCCTAGAGTACCCTGTGTGAACATTCGATTCAATCTGTATTCTACGAAGCCATTTGAGATTGCTGCTTGTGATGATCCTGAACTACCTTCCGATAGTAGTATTGCCAGTCCTTCAAATCAAGCTAATCTCCGTTGCATAGCAGACTTTCGTTACCTGAAGCATATATCCATCACCAGTGCAAGTCTCAATGGGTCGCATCCTTATCTGTTTGACTTTCCAGAGCTTCGCACTCTTGAACTAGTTGACGTGGGAATGCTTGTATGGAATCTTGACATGCTTCAAAACCTACCGAAATTAGAACAGCTCATAGCAGTCAGAAATACACACCTGACTGGTAGATTGGGTAGTATCAGAGTTCTGCGCGAGTCACTCGTAAAACTTAGTTTGGTATCATGCTTCAAGGTTGGAGGAGACTTATTGGATCTCAGGGACTTTACACTCTTGAAAGACATTTGCTTAAACGATTGCAACCGAATTGGCGGAGATATCAGAGAGGTTCAAATTGGAGACTTTCAATCTGTTGAATCGTTTGGTAGGTTGCCCAACTCTGTGTTTGGTGGATCATACTTGCCCAGTATTGCCGATACACCCGCTATTATGCGTTCGTGGTACATTTTAAAGAAGCAAAATCCATCTGTACTGACCCCATCAAACAATGGCATATGTCGGCTGTCACTATCCATGCTATCAACGGAGAGATACGAAAATGATGTGCACCATACTCGTTACATGCCTACATGTGTAGAGTTCATAAGCGCAGGTACAAGACTAGGCTGGCGGTGGACCAATGCTGTTCGTGGTGGCTCCTGCGAAACCATCTGGATGGATCCAGCACCACAACGCTCAGACCCTGGTTACGATTTATATCTTCTCGAGCTGGAGAAAGTCAATGAAGATGTTGTGTTTTACAAAGGATTCTTTGCACCTCCGTCGCAGGACGAACATCTACAGAGAAATAACGATATGCCTTTTCTCTAAGGCAATTTGACACACGATGTAGTAAAGTATTGTTTCAGTACAATACTTTTCTAATCTTAGTCTAGAGAGTACAATGCAGATTACTGCATACGGGTGTTTCATGTTGAGTCTTTGTCACTAGCTGAATGATCGATATTATCAGCATCACTTTTGTCAACGATTGAGTTCTGCTCTGATTCTACTAACATATTTCCCGAGGAATCTATCTTTGGATCAGATTCGTCTTCCATTGATTTGGCGGAAATTATTGTTTCTGCTTTGCTCTCATCAATACCCGGTGCTTGATATCCTCGTAGATTTTTATCTAGTTGATTGGAAATATCACTATCTTGCTGTCCATCTTGGCTCGAATCTAATACATTTGTGTTACCACTGACACCATCTAATTTCAATTCATGTAGTTCCTCTTGATTCATTTCAATAGAGTCACTGCCGACTTCGCCGGCTTGAGCAACTGCGTCAACCTTTACATCTTTAAACTGATTCTCTAATTCTTCCAATACGGTTTGTTGATTCCCCACAGTCATTTCACCATCGAATGTCTTGACTTCGTACTTGTGCTCTGAAAGATCCACCCCCTCATCACCAAACACACTTTTCCTCGCCAGAACATACAACAATACCAAAAGTGGGATGGCAATAAAAAAGCATAAGCTTGATAACAAGAATGCTTGAGGAATGGAAACACGAATTTGTCGTCTTCGCTTGGTATTGTGCATAAGAGAGTCGTCCTCCTTGTGTAAATGCTGATTACGTTTGCGCCAGGTGTTTTCGTACCTTTGTTGGAAATTGGTTAGTGCAGATGAGAGAGAAGTGAGACCGGGATTGGTGTTGAGACGAATGTTTGGTGCTGTATCAAATAATGCAGAGGGGGCACGGTTGGACGACGACAGGGAAGCGGTAACGGATCGCTTCATGCTGGACCTGTCAGCCGTGTAAGTGTTACTTGATTGCCCACTGTTGGTAGATACAGTGCCACTGACTAGAGGACGAGCTTCACTGGTCCCGACGACGCTGGTTGCAATAGCCGAGTGAGCATTTCGGAGGTTGGATAGGAGAGATGGTAGGGCAGGTTTCTTCTTGCGAGAATCAGGGGAGATGGGCGATTGTTGTGCCATGATTTTGACCGTGTCGGATCTCTTTTTGTGGCTCTAGAGAGGTTTGAAGCAACGAGCGAAACTACTTCATGCTTGGGATCTTCTTGATCCTTCTCTTGTCGGTGTTCGGTCTTGTCTTCGGTGTTCGGTCTTTGTGCAAGTACCTAAAGTAGATAATTTAGGTTCGCTCTTTAAATATTAATTTGTAAATAACGCTATTTCTAACAAAGCAATAGTGCTAAGAGAGAACCTTTCTCGACTCTCAACTGAATGAAAGATGGCTGAATTTCAATTGGCCGAATCGTCTGCGCCAATGGGAGGACCAGAAGGCTTAGAAAGCGCCGAGGCCGCACCTATATCGGCGGTCTTGACAGAGCAAGAGATTGTGGAGCCACTGAAAGATAGTCTCGCATCTCAAACATCAAAACCAGCCGCAGGAGACGAGAGTGAGAGTGCCGCTGATCAAAGTGAGGAAGATGCAGAAAAAAGTAAAGATGATAATGTTGCAACTCCATCAAAGTCAACAGCAGCTGATAAAGACGGCTCCACTCCGGTCCCAGCTCTTTCATCAACAGCAGCATCATATGTCGACTACGCCAATTGGGAGTTTGAACCACCATTGGCAAATATTCGTAGATTGCTTAAACCCATCTTGGCAAAGGGGACTAATATATCAAAGGGTGAGCTTCATTGCGAATCACAAAGTCATCTTCGGTTTTTGCCGATCTAACTTTTACTCTGATAGACTCAGTAACAGCTCTCAGTCGAGCTGCTGGAATATTTGTGCTGTATTTGAGTAATTGTGCCACTGATGTTGCCAGGTGAGTAGATGTATTTATCTTTTACTCTTGATACATCAACACCATTGCAAAAACTTATGCCTCATACTTCACCAAATATTAAGGGAAGGTAAACGGTCAACTATAACTGGCAAGGTATGAATATGACTTCGCGATACATCATTAATCACTTGAACAATACTAACTTTCACTTGTGAAAAGGATGTCATCAAGGCCCTAAAAGAGCTTGACATGGAAGAGTTTATCCCGCAACTAGAGCAATTCATGACAGAACACAAAAAGTATGAACAAACCAAAAAGGATGAGAAGGAAAAAGATAGGATCAAAAAACTACATTCTGAATCCTCTGGTCAAGTTCCTGGAAACAAGAAAGGCATTCGCGGTGCTGATGGAAAGTATGCAAATGCACCATCTGGAGCTGATAAAAACGATACAGATGATGAAGATGACATGCAAGAGGAGCCGCTTGCTTTTCAGATTGTTGATGCTATCAGTGCAAAGCATGGTATAGAGGCTGAAGACGGTGATGATGATTCTGTAAAGAAGAGGAAACTAGACCACGATGAAGAAAGCAATAGCTGATGGTTCTAGTTTCTAATATTGCGCTTTGGCGTCATACATAACAACAAATATTTACATTTAACATTTCTATTGAGACAGAGATGGCGGAAAAACTGTATTAATCGAGTCCGTAGCCGCTATTTCTATGGGATTGATTAATTGACGGAAGGTAACACTGGCTCATTCTCCTCTGGTGCCAGACTCGGCACGATTGGTGAATTAGTCTTCTCGCTCGTTTCGAATGAAACCGTATTGTCCATTGGTGGCATTTCGAGAAAACGTGGTGCCGATGAAGGAGACTTACTTTGACCTGGTCCGATACTTGGAATCAGGGATATTGCGATGGATGGCTTTAACGTTTCATTGTACTTCAGCTAGCGAGAAGGTGCTGCTGATGCATTTTGAGTTGGTGAATCAGATGCGTTCCTAGAATTAATGGTCAGGTTTGTAGATGATACCACAGCAGCAGGTGCAGGTGATTTATTTCCAAGCTGAATACTAGAGTTGAGACTTTGTGTTGAATTCGAATTGTATGGTACGTTTGTTGTAAACGATGAAGGCTGCACTGATATTGTTGGGTAATACGATGATATGGCCATAGTTGGATAATATGAAGTGTTTGAAGGTCCAATGATTGGAGGGAGGGATTCCGGGGAATGTCGCGAATACAAAGAATTGCAATACGGTGCATATGCATCACATATTCTAGCGTTCAACGTTCCCTCGTAAGCAGTGAAGCTATCACAAGATCCATCGGAGGACAGATCTCTTGGTCCCGTATCACCTTTCGAGAATGCATCGAAAGTAATAGGCTCCCGTTTTCTCTTTCTTTGGATAGCTACACTTACTGATGGGCTATCATCCGCATCATAGCAGCAAGAGAGAGTATTGCATATGCTGCAGTTTTCTAGGAGTTCATCATTCGAATAAGTCCGCGGAGATGTAGTGGTGCTGTTTCTGGAGCTGAGTGTACATGATGCTTCGATTTCTTTTGATATTGTGTCTTCTAGTCCGGATTCTAGCCTGTACAATGTCTGACACCACTGTCCGTATTCGTCACATGTCGCGGTATTGGCATTATAACAATCTTCAATTGATAAGAGGTAAATTGTTGCTTGAGCACCAAGCCCCTGAGATGTTAAAGTTTCCAGCAATCCAAGTTTTGCTTCTTGATCATTGGCCAAGCAGCACGTAGCTTGATATTGATTGAATAAATGAAACCTCAGGTTAGACACTCAAGATTATTGCCAATGTAAATTTCTATGTCTTTCTGGCATGAATATGACCAGATATCTTACCTGGAAAGCAAGAATTTGCACAAACAGCAATCAGATCTTTTATCGAAAGACCAGTGAAGTTGGGTCCGTGATCGACATAAATTGAAGGAGAACAGACCTCAGCAATGTTCTCAGGAGGGGGTCGCAAAGTTTTCTCTTTCCCCAGAATAGAAAAAAGAGATGAAGTCCCAGCTGACGATGATGGCTTGCGAGTAGGCCATTCGGTAAGGTCAATTTCCTGAATTTCCAGACTGTTGTCATTTGAACATAATGTACAAAGATGTGCAATATCGTACCATGCTCTTTTCCACCAGTCTACGGAAAGAGATACCACAAGAAATCCAATCATGAATAACCAAACAACAGCTATCATCACTGCAGCTTTGACGTGTCGATTTTTGATCTTTTTCTTCGTGTGGAAAATGCAATGTGTCCTTGGTAGGTTTCGTTTCCGTTGGTTATTCACGGTGTCGATCTCTGCAGTGCATTCCTCCTCTGCTTCCACAGTGTATTCCTCAATATCATCTCTACCAAGTTCATCAGCTTCTATATCATGCAACAACTGATCAGTGCTCTCAGCGAATTCGGTTCCACCTATTGTGTCCAGTAAGCTAACCTCCTCGTCCTCTTCGTTCAAATCATCTGATACAATCAAACCGGCGAAACTAGGCGACTGCTCGTCACCTGCCATCGCTTTGCACTCTTCCCCCCCCTCCCTAGATTGGATGGGGACATATCGTTCCGCTCCAAGTGTGGATCTCGGGGTTTGCTTGCTGAAAATGTGCAGTAACTCCTACCGTCGCGGCTTCGTTCTTGATATTTAGTGAAACTATAAACTGTCGCGCTTTGTCCCTCGCCTGCCCCGCCCTTGTCACTCCACTTAACTCTCCCCTCATTAACTGTCGCTCCGTTACTTACCTACTATCCTACTACACAGCCCTGCTTAACCCCATCCCACCCACAACCTCATCCCATCACCCCTCGAGCCCGCCCCGCCCAGTTTTCTGTTCCAACCATGGCGTCCCGTGCACAAAGGATCGCGGCTGTCGCCCGTGAAATATTCGGCACGCTGCCTAATCGCAATGCCCGGTCTGGGGCGCAGATTCTAAAGAAGCCACTCACTGCTCACTACCATGAAAGATGGTACATGGAACCCATAGAACCTGCAGCTCGCGCGGTAAGTATCACTTTGTGAAAGATGCTGATCCGAATCCAATCCTCACACAATTTCTATTGATCCTTTATCTTATCGCAACTCCACAACCTATATAAATTCGGTACAACAGACAAGTCCACAGTATACATCCGAGTTGCAGGAGAGAAGAACCGCTAAACTTCAAAAGTTAAGACAAAGGGGTAAAGGTCCACCCAAGAAAGGTTCGGGCAAAAGATCTAAGTAGAACAGAGTCATGCATACGACATGTGGTGAATAAACGTATGGCTGTGAAAAACTAGCACAATCAACACATGCGTTTGGTGGGCGAACTTAGCTCACAACTGGAATAGCTTGCAAAGTAACCATGATTAAATTATATATCAATGCTATTCAAGCAACTCTTTCATTCTTTCACTTCGGTAAAAAGCCATGCAATTTTGTTTTCTATGGTTCAGTCGCTTCACTCGGCCTGTTTCTATAAAATTCATTACAGGATGGATATCGGGGTGTTGCAAGTGACCCGGGATAGGTACCACTCACAGGCTTTAATAAGAGAAGTTGATATGTTTTTGTAACAGAACTCTACAAGATTCAAGAAAAGAGTAGCGACAGGAAAAAGCACGAATCAACTTGTGTGAACATTCTTTTTTACTTTATCTTCTGTAGTTCTAGGAACCATGCATCTAGAGACAGAAAAGCAATTTAGTTCCTCCTACGTCCAGTAGAGCAGGTGTGCTGTCCACGAACCCTGACACCCCACCAGTGACGAAGACCACGATGAGCCCTAATCTTCTTCATCCTCTCAATATCATCACGGAGCTTAGCATCGAAGTTCTGGGCAAATACCTGCGAGTACTTTCCAGTCCTGAAATCCTTTTGCCTGTTAAGGAACCACAGGGGGATTTTGAACTGACGAGGGTTCTGGATAATGGCAACGAGCTTTTCGATCTCATCGGCGGTCAATTCACCAGCGCGTTTGTTGACATCAATCTCTGCCTTTTTGCAGATAAGGTCAGCAAAACGACGTCCGAGACCCTTAATTTTAGTGAGGCCGAAGACGACATTTCTCTTGCCCTCAACGTTAGTGTTGAGGATACGCAAGATGTGCTGGAATTCGGGTCCTTGCATCATTGTCATACTCCTATGAATCGAGAGTGAACAAGTAAAATGGTTTAGTACAGAGTTCAGGTTAGGTATAACAGCAGGCTTGATTTGGAGCGGCTATGACGGCACCACGGTCGGCCGCCACTGCACAAGCCATCACCCAACAGGCACAGCCGCCAACAGACACAAATCCGCAGAGAATTAAGGAAACGTACATGGTTGAAAATTGTTTTGTTGACCGGGTCCGACAAGAGAGAGATTGCTTCGTTGTTGCGGTTCCAATTAGAAAGTGGAGCGAGACGCGGGACGTTACCGATTACTAGCAGAGCGTGGAGATCCATGTAGGAATTAGTATGAAATAAGAGAGGTGCCCGTTTTGGAACATCCGTAAAATACGGCACCCGTTTCAGGGCGGGAAGCGGGAAAGGGTAATGTCCGCATTTTACTGAAAGCAATGAGAACACAACTACTCCTCACATCAAAACGAGTCCATCACAGAAGATCGAAGACAAACCGGCAGAAGCATCAAAGCCGTGGCTTGCTTTAGCCTATCTAGCATAACAATACAATAGTTTGAATTAAAAGCAAAGTGACATGAAGGTATCATTCTGTTTTAGACGCACAGCCATCGTTAGTTTCATTCTTCTTGGAGCAAAGTGTTTTGTTGCACGGAACCTGGGAGAAAGCGACGAAGACGCAGATACTATTGGCAAAGAGATCATACCCAAGTCTACATACAATGAAGCAGAAAGTATTCTGAACGAGGCTCTACGCGAAATGTTTCAAGATTTCTCGTCTCACATGACAGTACTCCACGATCTAATGTTTTTCTCCAGGCGTAGATTTCCATCGTTGGAAGGTGGCAGATCTTATTCAAGCTGGGATCCATTTTCCATTGCAGGCGCGGCTCAATCAGTAACGCGATGGAGTCCACGCTATGAAGTTATAGATGATGAAAGCTCATTTGAAATCAAAGTTGATGTTGCTGGGTTTCATTTCCATGAGCTGAGTGTAGAGTTGGAATCTGGAGGTCGGGTACTTTGCATTTCTGGCACAAAAGAAGAAGACGCGGAGGATTGGGGTGATGAAGATAAGGGTGCTGATGAATCCAAAGAACCAGCCAAAGAAGATAAAGAATCTG
This sequence comes from Cyclotella atomus, assembly GCA_036939935.1. Classification (NCBI taxonomy): domain Eukaryota; phylum Bacillariophyta; class Thalassiosirophyceae; order Thalassiosirales; family Thalassiosiraceae; genus Cyclotella; species Cyclotella atomus. The sequence goes on along the minus strand of JALLPI010000398.1, from coordinate 12,101 downwards.
TCAAATTCATTTCACATACATCAAGATCTTTCCAACAAAAGTTTACTCTTGATCCGTCGATCGATTCAAAGAAAATGTCTGCCAATTTAGATCCAAACCATGGCGCACTCGTCATCCGAGCTCCCAGAAAGGTAGTTGAATTGGAGTACAAGAGGCACATTCCCATCACACAGGTGAGATATAAGCTTAGTCATTGCCATAACTTTTGCAACAATTAATGTCATTAATGTCATTCACGTATCTTTTCAGTTCGACGAGGCTGAGTGGGAGGAACTTATCTCAGAATAAAAACTTGAAAGATAGTCATCCCCGGTTGTTTTGCATGAAATGGAGTGTAATGATGATAGCATTGTCGTTGACTGATATAAGATAGAGGAGTCGTGACTATTAGTCATTATGTACAAGCAACGTCAGTCGGAGCTTCATTTTCAGAATCTAGTATCTCATGCGCTCTTTCATCGTCCATTCGTTTCAAAGGGTCGCTCATAACTGCGTGTGTTCGCTCTCGTTCAGCTGAAAGAGCCCTTTCCCTTTCTGCCTCTTTGGCTTCAATGCTGGGACGATATATGTCTGGGTCATCAAAAAGCTGACTGCAAAATGCACACACTCTAGTTCTGTCGTAGCATGCGGGTGCTCGTTTCAAGTTTGGGTTAACGTTGACAATTCGGGACTTTTGTCCATCTGGATCGAATTTGTCGCCCCATGTATCTCTCATGTCAAAAACAGCTTTCAACGGCACTGACATTACCAAGTTATTCGGAAGGTAGTCTCGGCAACACAGCCCACAAGCTTTGCGAGTTGCTAATCCAAACTTTTCCTTTGTCAAGTTTCGTTCGAATGGAGACATCCCGTCAGTCGAATGATGGTACATATTGTTCAGTGCTAGATTTTGTTTAGCCACTGACAAATCTCTTTGAACCATTTTTTCTCGTATGTGGTCTGGAATCCAGCTCTCTTTACTTCTTGATTTGCCGCTTCGCGAGTTAGAAGCTGAAGTGATTGTAAACACTCCAGCAGGTGCTGTGTTTGGTCGTCTTGTGTGATCTCGTCTAACAGATGATCGTTTCCTCACAAAAGGTGACGTCTTGCAGCTTTTTTGTCTTTCAGGAGAAACCAATTCGCCATTGACTTTTGTAGGGGTCGTGAAACCATCAGTCGAGACCGTTGTAGGTCGCTTTATTGTTGTTTGCCTCTTTGGTGATGTATTTGTTGAAGACTCTGATGCATCACCTGGCAATGACGGGAGCGACTTGAGTGAGCTGCGTGGAACAGAAATCGACGTGCGCCGTTGAATTGTAATTGTTGTACTGGATAAATCTACCTCTCGATCATCAAACGCTCTTGCCAAGTGCTGGTATATGATGTTCTCCAATACTGTGTCGAATTTGTGATCTTTTCTCACACCCAATGCTGGCAATAGTTTGTCATTGCTTTCGTCTCCTTGAATCTTTAATGACGCTATCCTTTGAGGTAACTCCGAGGTCCCTTTCTTTTCGATGTATTGAAAGATCAAGGCATCTACATACGTCGCTACTTCTTCAAATGAAATAGGTCTCGACATCTCATTATTTCCGCTTGCTCTCTCTCTCTGTGTGGTGAAAAAATCTATTTTCTAAGAAAAAAATGCTCGCCGCATTTTTTATCTCATCTCTTGATTTTTTTTCACTCTCCATCCAACTCCATCTACATTTTCACTCCCTCCCATCCAAACATCATATCACACCTCGATTTCCTTTCTCCATCCTCACTGATATTCATATATAATGCCTGTTCGTGGTGGTGCAAATATCATTGCCAAGCAAAAGCCCACCAAGTGCTCCACGCGAAATGTGCTCAAGTTCTTGCTAGCATTGACGTTGGGGCTTTTTGCTGCCTCACTATTTGTTACGTTCAACCTGGCCACCTCAGCCAAATCTGTTCATCCGCCCGTAGACACAAATTTGATTGAAGAACCGCGCGAATTGAGAGGAAAGAAGAAGTCAACTTCTTCAATTGAAATTGGGCAGGGAGCAGTATCCAATTCGAATGGTGTTACAACTTCGTCCAGCCCCGACGATGAAAAAATTATACTACAATGGGTCAGAGATCAAAGAAACGATAAATCCTCGTCTTTACCCGATTTACTGTCTAATCCATTCATGTATACGCCAGGATCGCTTCCATTGTCTCAGCTATCTACATTTCAACATTGCTATTCGGATCCATCGATATATTCTAACCATTTGAATAATGGAGGCTCCAAACGGCGTGCACCTTACTCAGAAAACCACAAATTGGCACTTGTTTTAGTTCCAAAGAGTGGATCTAGTACTGGAAGATTTATGATGAAAGTAAGTGGGATTATGTTTCTACAATTCAATTGTCAGTACATGATGTGCTCACGTGCGATGTTGTATTGCAAAGCATGAATTTGAGGCGGAGGAAAAGGTGGTATCATTAGAACCTCCTCTGAATGTGATTGCATTCGTTCGTGAGCCACTGTCGAGATTTGGTTCGCAGTATGAAGAAGCATATGTGCGCACAGCTCCGTGGCAAAAATCTGATAATCCTTTTTACTTGGATCCAAACACAAATATGCAAAAGAATCAGCATCCATACACTTACCTTTTTGAGAACATACATTCATATCATGACTATGAAGATGTCTTTTGTCCACCATCAACTAGAACAAATCCAAATAGTCGAAAGGAATGCATTGATAAAAAATCGGCAGAGAACGGAACACTTGCTCGTCGATTAGAAAGATTTGTCAGCGAGTATGATGGGCGCAGCCCATTTGATGTACACTTGAAGTTTCAAGTTCCGTTACTCTCCGATAATGATGGATATCCAATTTACCTTACTGAATTGCATAATACAACAAACTCTGAGGAAGATTGGACAGCAATAGCTAAAAGATACATGGGGGACGATCATGCATTCAAGAATAAAGATGGGGTTATTGAGGGACGGTCATATCCTAGAAGACTGAATTCAGAACTGGTATCTAGAGATGCACAAAAGCGAATATGTGAATTGGCGCTGATAGATTACTGCTGCTTGAATTTCCCACTTCCAGAAGTCTGCGTTGATGGAGAGAAACAGTTGACATGCAAATTGGACTACGATGAGACAAAGAAAAGAGCTCGAGTTCAGCCTGGTATATTCCCACAGAAAGAGAAGTAGAGGCGTTGGTATGTCTGATCTAAATCAGATATCTCAATGTGCCTTTACTAAGTATCAACAGTTCCAAACACATGTAGTCTTAACCTAGCGAATCCAAATTTATTACTGATATCCTGCTTCGTTGAATTTAATGGAGATACACCATGTGTCAGTGGATGTATGATTCGATTGCCTAATAAGCATATTCTTGGTTGTTGCTCTCACCTTCTTCGTAGTAATACTGCTCCTCTCCACCTTGGTCCCAGCCACCTCCATCATTACTACCCCAATTTCCTCCACCGCCGCCAAATCCTCCTCCGCCTCCAGCAGCTTCATATTGCTGCACTAGAGGCTCTACGTTCGACTTCACTTTCAAAAAGGTTTGCTTGACCCATTCGTTGTGTTGAAGAATCACTGGTAATCTTGGATGCTGATCAAAACTCTTGCCCTCACTCTTCTTCTCTAATGCCTCAAGAGATTTCAAGAATGTATTGCAGTGATTGAGAATTTCTTTCATAACTTGGGGCCTGTATTGTTCATGAATCTGAGCTTTGGTGGCCTCGTCTCCGTTCATGTGAGCTTCGTAAAACTGTCTTCTAACCTCTCCGGTCTCCTGGCTGTAACCTTGTTTTGTCAACACTTTGGCATACAACACGACATCGAGCACTTCTTGACTAATATCTCCCGTGTCGTGATAGAAGAGCATCTTTGATGGATCCATTCCCATATTCACATTATCTTCAGTCTTGGGTATATCCATCATTTTACAGAAACCAGCTGGACTCGACTCATCCAAAAAACCGTACCGAGCAAAGATGAATGATGGGTTAGTTGGGTCGCCGTAGGAGATTCTCAATGGACTATTGGCAGGTACATCAACCAAAGTGTATGCCATACAGTTACCATCTGCATCAAAGTAAACTTCCACTTCAGTCTGCGCAGCGTGGTTAAACATATCTGCATATGGGACAAGGGCCACATCATCTGCACTTTGGCCATCTTTGTGACAATATGTGCGTGTGTAAACTGAATTGAACGCCCATTTGAGCACCTCTTGATTATTTTTGATGTAGTCAGATATAATATCCACCTTCTTGATGACTTGCAAGAAGTTATCAAACTAAGTTTCGATTACAAAGTGATATTAGATTTCAATCAGCAGTTCAACTCATTATAAATGCTTGGCAATATAATTTACAAGCTCACCTTGACACGTTCCGTTCTGCTTAAATTAAACACCAAAGGTGGCAAGCATTCATAACAAAAATCAGTCATGCTCACAGCACAATAATACAATCGCGGCATGGCATCCAGGTACGGTAGGAAAGATGAATTCTCTTGCATTTCATATTCCATCAACATCTTAAGGAATAGATAAAACTTTGGAATGCTGCTTGCGCCCCCGATTCTGCCGAGTTGTTGTACGGCTGCGTCTACTCCTCCATCACTGATAGAGTTCAATTCTTGAGCTACTCGATCGGATGAAAGGACCATTTCACCTGGAACGTATAAGATGGTAGTCCCAGCTGGAATGTCGGCAGTGGTGATCATTTGATAATCGAGTCCATCTTCGGTGTATAGTTGAATACCATCTATTTTCTGGACTCCGTATTGGGTACACCATTCTTCTAAGGATTGAACGTTACGCGGAGCGTCTTCTGAAGTGGCTATGAAGGCAGGGAGTGCAGTGTTTCGTCGTAATGGGCCAGACAATGCAGTGGAGGAATAGGTGCTGATTGCTGACTTGGCAACCGGAGCAAAGGCAGCTGCGTCCAAGAAGAGAGACGACGCTGCAGCCAACGAAGAGGCTACCAGTCTGGAGAATATCATATCGTTGGAAATCCGGCAGGAATAGTGCTTGGTATCGCTGTGTTTGGGCTATTGAATTGTGTGATGGCTCAGATGATTGTTTGTTCCTCTCTCCTCTCTTCCTACCTATTTTGGATAGGTAATAGGTAGGCGTACGTACCTTAAAATACACGTCAGAGTATCCGTTAATCAAGAAAAAACAGCTGTAAAGAGGGGAGCAACATCCTTAAAGAACCTTATCGAACATTTCAGAACTAACACAAAGAACTTCACCGAGCCCTTCCCGCCACAAGGGAACTCTAATTAAAAAGTAGGCATTTGCGCTATAATATGTTCTTCAGCACACATCAAGAAATATTTAAGATGCCTGAAACGACGTTTTTCATTTCCACCCGCTTTTTCCTACTCACACAACAACACGCTCTACGTCTACCATCGCTCAATTTATCAGTTCGGCAAAGGCAAACCCAAGCCTGCGTTGTATCGCCCGCCGTGGATTGTGCGTTAGATAACATTGAATATGGGTCATTCAAGATGATGTGCGTCGTTAATTGATTGAAATTGATTGTGAATTGGCTGCGCTTGGTGGGGGGCTTGAGGGCTGAAAGCTCCATGAAATGCCGGAAGTAATTTGTGGTTCACATTCTGTGACTTTGCGATGTGTGTTATGTTTGCCTCACTCTCTCTCTCTCTCTCTGTACCGATTGTGACATTGGTGCTAATTGATATTATCTATATCTGTATGGTCAGGAAAGTTAGTTGCACGTGATAACGTTAGAATGGTTTAGACATCATGGATGTGAGATAATGCCCGACATCAGAACCAACAGTGAAAATGAGAGTTCAGAAGATGGTTCATCGTCTCTAGAGCCCCAGCCCGCCCATCCTCCTATTGACGAGAAAATGGGAAGCGTGAAAGAAGTGCACCATCATGAAGGGCAGAATGATCATCGGTATTCTAGCTTTGCAGATGCTGTGGCCAACGGTCAAGCTAGGGCTGCGCCATCCACCTCTGTAGACCAACAACATAATGGTGCCGGCACCTTCCATTATGTTGAAACTTCTACAGCACGACAGAATGGTCTGCACCTTCCCCCAAGAGGACCCCAGCATTATCAACAAACAACACAACCGCTAAGCTCGGATCAAATGTCCATAATGTCCATAGCTTATGACACGGACAGCAGAGCCAACACTCCATCGGGAATCATGCGAGAAATGAGCTTGAAAGAACACGAAAGCCAATCAAATTCACGTTATAATGGAAATGCCGCGGGGAAGGATATAGGGTGTGCTGCAGAAAGTCGCGAGACTAATAGTCGGATAGAGCCCACCTTGAAACATTCTCCAACGCCAACATCAGAAACAACTGATAAAACTGCAGCTATGACAGCAACAACCACAGACCAAGTGGATACTTCTGGAGTTGGGATCATGCTCTCTGAATATAATGCCAATCAGCCGCAGCGGCAGTCGGGTCCAGAACAGATCACAACATATTACTCCATGGCTTCTCAATGTTCTCTTCCGATACACACACCCACTGCCGTTGCTCCAGATAATGAAAGGATGAGAAAGTTGTCAAAAGAGTTTCTAGGAAGTTCTGAACATACATTTGAAAGGTTATCTTACATCTTGGGGAGGGGCCGACTTGTTATGGTAAGGAACTTCCCACGTTGACGAGAACCGCTGACAAAGATGCTTGATTTGCTTAACCGCTGACTCTTCTTTACACGATACAAAAAAACAGATTAACTTTTCACAACGAAACCTGGGATATAGAGATGCAGAACTATTACGACAAGCCATACTTGCCAATCCTCAGCTGGGGGTACTCAAACTGAGCTACAACAACCTTGGAAATATAGGAACAAACCTGATTGCATCTGCTATCAAATCTGGTGGTGGATTGATTAAACAAAACGAAAGCGATTTGAATTGCGCTGTGTTAGATGACAGTGACAAGCATGCAGTGGAAAATGAAGCATGCCATGCTTCACTTGTACAGAATCGTCAATATTATCACCATCCTTCCTTATCAGTCCTAGATTTGGGGTTCAATAATGTTGGTGATGAAGGATGCTTGTCACTTGCATCTTTAGCAGTGGCACACAACCCCGTGCTTTCAACTCTTTATCTTGCTGGAAATGCTATTAAAGAACAAGGATCGATTGCTTTGGCCGATGCTATAGCTGGGGGGTGCGGCTTGACAACATTGCATTTGACAGCGAATCAAATTGGGCCTCAGGGTGTCAAAGGGCTCACGAGATCCATGGCTGAGTTTGATGTGACTATACAAATGGCTCAGCAAGATAGAGAAAACAGAATGGCTCTGGAAGAGAATATGAAAAGACAAGAGCAAAGTCGTCTTGAAGGTGAAACCTTGTGTCCTATTCGATCTGGCGGTCTAGATGCAAACGATAAAGCGGATGATTTGGTTCGGCTGGAAGGATTTAAATGTATGGAAGAGCTCTATCTTGGCGGTACCAAAATGGAATCTACTGGTTGTCTGAGCGTCTCCAACATGCTGCTGACCAATCTTTCCTTGCGGGTCCTCTGCCTTTCTGACAATGGCCTGAACGATCACGACCTGTCCCTCTTCTCTCAATCTCTGTCAAGGAACAAGCAGTTGCCACTTGAAGTTCTGAGACTTTCATTCAACAAGTTGACCTGTGTCGGCGTTGAGACGTTAATGAACGCCATCTGGGGATCGAAAACTCTACGTGAAATCAAACTTGATAACAACCAAATACGGGATAGAGGAGCTCAGTTGGCTGCCGTTGTTCTTACATCTGTTGATTTGGAACTGCTCGATATTGGCTTCAACCGCCTTACGATTGTAGGGATCAAAGCTCTGATGAAGAGCCTCGCTGAAAATTCTTCTTTGCTGGCACTAACTCTTTCTGGAAATGTGTTGGATACCAACGCGTCAAAAGCCGTTTCATATGCTCTCGCATACAATATAACGATACGGAAACTGTACATCGATCACTGTTCCTTAAGTTATGCTGCACAACGGCACATTGCAGCTGGGATCGTCTCCAATAGCTCTTTGGCGCTCAGAGTCATGTCTGGATTTCCATTGGGTGGTGAGTGTTGTTTGTCTTGATTTAACACATCACAAACACCGATGATCCTAATTCGGGGTTTTGACATAACTTCAACCTCAGCGATATCAGTAACACTCGGTCTACCTGGTGCACTTGAGCACTGGACTAATGAACAAGTGCTTAAATTCATTAGACTCATGTGGGACCGAAAGAGATACGAAACAGGAGGTCGCACAAACTCGTTTTCTTCCGCTGGGGCGTCTGTGTCATCTAATGGCACTGGGGTTGACAAATCTAGTCAAGGTGAATCAAAAATTGGACCATCTGATCCGGCAACAGTTGTGGCTGCTGCAAAAGCTGCGTTTGCTTCCCTTGGTGATGACGGTGGAGCGTTGCTGCTCACTGAAGAACCACAGCGTGCCATTTCCGAGACATCACCAATGGTTTGCTCTGACGCAGTAATGTTAGAAAAGACACTGTCGGGTTCTGTGATCGTCCCCTGCCTAGATGATTCAGACGAAGACATCCCTGAGACAATTACTCCAAATACTCCTTTACACGTGACCATGAAATCGGCATCAACCGAACAACTGTGCACTGCCAACGGCAAAGACTGTCCAGAATCGCCTATTGATCCTGTGACTAAGAAAAGAAACATGGATTGGCTTCGCCAGCATTATCGCTCACTCAATGAAATCATCCAACTGCCATACGCCTACGCTGACTTGATGCAGCTACACCGTTACTTCTTCTCCCTGGATTCAGATGACGACAACAACGGCAACAGTGAAGGAAAATCTCCGCAATGCGGGATCGCAATGAGGCCAGGTGTCACACCCTTTTCTTCCCCTACAGTTTCAAGCCCGCAAATCAAACAACAAGCATTGGCTGGTCTACAGCGCAAGCCATCTTTTAGAGGTTTGCAAGATATGATGGAGGGTCAAAGAAATGCCTTTCACTCGCCACAAATTTACGTCGGGGCCGAAAATTCATCCAAGAGGCGGTCTGTGCCAGGTGCTCAGCCTATGCAGCCTGCACCGAAGCGAGCAAGAAATGACAAGCCGCGAATTGAATATTTCCCAAGAATCAAGGTGAGCCAGCTGTGCGAATCATGTACGTGTGGACACTGATGAAACACTAACCTATGAATTTTTCTCTTTGTAAAACAGGCCAAGGTTGAAGAATACCTCGCCACTTCAAAGCAGACTAAAGCACTGATCCTCTTACGTCAGCTGAAGTTTGTTGAGACTATGCTGTTCCGTGGATCGAATCCATACTGTGATCTTCCCATCGCAACAAGCAGTGAACCCATTGTAGCGGATGCAGAAATCATTTTGATGGACATGCTGTAACCTTGTATGCACTTGCTGTGCCCATCGAAGCCAGAGTGCTAATGTAACCTAAGTCCACCAATTGGAATGATATCACTTGTAAGTTTCACGGACAGCTTAACGAGCGCATTGCATTAGTCTAAGCACGACAAGCTTTGTGGAGGCTATGCCAAATGGTTATGTTCTAACTTAAAGCGAAAGTATTTCTAAAAGTTAATCATCCTAAAAAATCCTAAATAAACCAGTCCACATTCATACGAAACTGTGCATGTTCTTTCCAGACCAACCACAAAACTTTAGCTCCCTACACAGAAAATGATCCATTGGTGTAACCACTGTTAGTGCCATGTATGTGATGAGGAATTTGGTAAGTCATGTAACCATTTGCATGATGGTGCGTTTGTTGAGCTTGCTCAGAGGCAAGTCCATGAACAAACTCTCCTCCCCCGGCCGAAGAAACGTCACTGAAGGTGTCAGAGTTCATCCTCCCATTGTGCATCCTTCCAACAGCCATCTGTGCAGCTAAACCAAGAGCATCGTGGGTTTGCATTACGTGCAAATTCGTGTTGCCATCCATGGCTTGAGGACGGTTCACTTGAGCCATTTCCCTGAAAGTGGACACGTCTACGTGAGTAGCCTGGGGAGCAGCAAGTGCATTTGCTTGAAGCGTAGCTTCAATGGAAGGTCCGAGAGGGTCGGTGAAGTACTGAGGGTAGTCCTTGATACGGTAATGTCCCCAGTTTTTAAAGTCGAACCCTCTCGCCATGGCACGAGAATGCATACGAGCATACTTCTCGCGGACCTTCACGTGGATGCCCAATTCCTTTGCAACAACAACCCAGTTGACTCTCTGATTGTGTTCCTTGGCGATGGCGTTGTACTTAGCCCAGAGATTATTCGAATGTGTTACAATTTGGTCAAGGTCAGAGGCAGTGGATATGATAATTGACGACCTGCTCTTCTTGGGAGGGGGCTGATCGGGGGAAGCCATGGATGATGGCATAACACTTGCATCCGGTGGAAGTGGAGCATTATCAACTTCTTGATTGGCAGCAGGTTTGGCTACACCGCGTGTAATCTCAAATGGAACGCGGGTGGACTGAACCAAAGCTGCAGCACGTTGGAGGGCTGCTTCCTTTTGCCTTTGATTGTAATCCTCACGCTGCTTCTTCATGGCAATTTTGCGCTGACGCCTTTCTTCACGTGTTTGCTCTCGGGCAGCCTTTTCAGCTGCCTTGCGGAGGGTGTACTCTGGAATAATTAAATGAAGACAGTGTTAAGCTGCTCAGTAACATAAAAACACATCACATGAATACATTCATTACAACTTTAAACTCACCTTCCTTATCGCGCTCACGGATCTCAGCCTTGATCCTCCTCATATCATTCTTCATGGCAATCTGCTGGGCCTTAGCATCCAAATTAGCGGTGGTGGCTGTGCCATCGACTGGCACACCCCGATCCGTCACAAGATTAGCACCGTAATCAGGAGCAATTTCGTCGGGATTGGTGCCCCGAATGTTGTAGAGAGAGCAGAACCTCTCTATATTAGCAACAATGTGAGATTTGTCGAATTCATCTTGAACACCTAATATGGCCCAAAAGTCAGTTTTGGCGTTCTCAGACAAGCTTAGGCTCTCTCTCCCAGCAGACAGACGACAGAGCAGCTGAGAAGTCAGGCGGCCCTTTAGGTAGGACTTGTACTGAATGAACTTATCGTCCATAGATGAGAGGATCTCTTCATTTTCCTGAGACCAATCGCGGCAGAGCAAACGGAGCCATTCAGATGGAGTCTTGGTAGCCATCCGCATCTAGAGAGAGAGTGCCATCAAAAGTCAAAAGGTGAGTGCATGGTTTGAATCTCATCATAATATTTTACTCGATTCAATGGCGACTCATTTAAATCGAATGGAATGTTACTTCATCCCCCCAAAACAGCATTCACAGACATTCCCCTCAGAGTGCGCGGAGAGAATCACAAAAAACCTCGTCACCAAAAACTAACCTCGGCTTTCATCTGCTTCGGTGGATCGGCGATCTCCAAAATGTCAATTGGAGGAGCATTTCCGGGGGTCTCTATGAGAGCCACCGGTTGACCTTCTATGTTGTTGTCGATTACTTGCGCCATAGTTATTATTATGGCGGCCATTCAGCCACGGTGCGTAGGCGAGCGAGGCGGTGCCTCTATCTCTCGCTTCTTGTCTTTGTGTGAGTTAGCTGTCAATAGAGCAACGCGGAGTATATCTTCAATTTTGAGACTCCTCGACAGTCGGATGACGTCAAAAATAACAGTGCCATAGAATGCATTGGCCATCACATCAGCAAGTCAGATGCAACAACATCACGACGGATTGTGGGAAACAAATAATAGAGCAACAATGGAAACAACAATGCAACAATCAACTTTGAAGAATTTAGGTTACTATCAAACATTGCATGTCTCCTGTGTGTATGTTTTGCAATAGGTAGGATAACATAATACTTAAATTTAAGCAAGAAACTTTGCCACATACATGCATCATCTTATTACATCTGTGGTTTATTGTTGCATCACCTTCATATCCCCATTTGTTAGACCCAAGTTATAGTCTGATCTATTGTATATTTACTATAATATGTTCATGTAGTTGTAGTACCCATCCCCTAGGTTCAAAATTCTGGCGAAATTCCGTCCGGTCGCAGGCACGGAATCTAGCCGGAACCGGAATTTCGACCGAAACTTCGATTTTGTTCCGGTCATTTCCGGAGTTTTTAAGGTCATTAATGT
>JALLPI010000397.1:0-20551 GCA_036939935.1 Cyclotella atomus | reverse complement strand
GATGGATGCAATGCTCCAGATGGATTGGCTTGTCTCCAGCCTTTTACCTTACATAGGGGGGTTCCGCGACCTAAGGAGTTTCGCTGTGGCTAACAAAGCCAATCTAGCAGCTGTGAGGTCCCCGATGAAATTCGGGAGCTCCTCACTACGTGGTGCACCGAAACACCCGTCCCAATCTATTTTGCACGGGCCCGGTTAACGCAAAGCCGCCTTCGAGCAAGAGGTGTCAGCCGTCTCACAAGCCAGGGTGAGACTCCCTCACACACGGACTCCCGCAGGTCCTGTGAGGTCTGGCAGACGTGGTTTTCCTCCTCTCCATGTAGATTATTGTGACTCTTGTGGTTGTCGCGTCAAATAAAAATGAGAGGGGGGGAGCGGTGGGCATTGAGAGGTGGTGGGTTGTAGGCTTGTGGGTGATTTTGGCGGAGTCGTTAATTGAGTGGTTAAAGTAATTCACGTCTTTTTGACGTCGGTCATTATGGGCCGTAACCGGTGTCGTTAATAGTCGTAAGGGGTTGTAATGGTGTCATTAGTAGTCGTTAATAGTAATGAAGAGGGTTGTTAATTGAGTCGTTAGGAAGTCATCAGATGAGCTCAAAAGTCGTTATTTAGACGTGATTTTAGCTTATGACTGTCACATTTGCCTGTCTTGCTGCAAATTACCACCCCAATAACCCATCTTTGGCACACCTATTCCAACGTGCAAATCATACCAGAAAAATGTGGTGGGAATGACACGTGGAAGCACCTGAAACGTCCTTGTTGGCCAGTGGGAGGAAGCCACCCCCTCCTCCCTGACCTCCTCTCCTCTGTTCTCTCATTGTTTTGGTTGACACCACCAATACCTATGATGTTATTTAACAACTACATATTAAGTTTTGGCTACAATGCTGCTGATACAATGCCTGCCACTGCTACTGCCATCTCCCCCTCTGAAGCTATAGTGACAGCCCAAGATGAGATTGATACGATGCTCAGCGAGATGCTAGAGTGTTGCAATACTACTAATGCCATCCAAAATAGGTTCTAACATGTTAGTTTTATGAATATTAGCTTTGTTTGGCTCCTTTATCATTATATTGCTAATAACAGAGCTTCAAAGTGATGAAACTAGTAGATATATGTGTTGGTAAGTTGCACTTCCAAATTACCTCTTTTTTTGGTAATTCACCCTCTCCAAAGGCCAAAAATTACCAAAAAGCAATTTTGTAAAGCCCTAAGTGAAAAGTAAGTTGGGGTATCTACCTATCTACGTATCTAAAGAACTACATAGATAGCTAGCCACCAGCCTGTAAGTGTAGCCCTCTACAGAGGTAGCATACAAATGAGTATGTATTTAGTGTATTGACCGAAGTCAACTGATCATGTGAACGAAGAGCTTATGTATCGAAGTGTAAGAAAAACTTCTGCTATTAGAGATTATTTGTCTATTTGCTACCAATGCAATGATCAAAACAATCCTCTGAGTGCTTACGCCAATGTAAATCTAAGTGTCACAGCTCTCCTAAATCAACACAGCAGTAGCTCTAGAGAGAGAGAGCTTGTTATTTTGCCACAGGACAAGCAATTTTGTGGTTTGTGCCACAATAATTGATCACATACAGTTCATATAACTGATGTGTGTTGATGTGCACGAAGTGCACAGTGTGTTTTATAATATCAAGAGCGGAGAAATGGCGCCAAAAGGGCACATTGTCTCCGACCCCAAAAGTATATCTATTCCTACGTGGTATTTGAATTACATGTGTATCATTTGAATCTTGTTTGAATTGGCAACAATACATTCTACTGAGAGAGATGTTATGTCGATTTGTTTATGTGTTACTCTACATTAATGTTTATAGTCTGCGTGAACCCCCAATACAATTACTATCATTACAACCAATACCAATCACTGGATTGATCCAATCAATTGGTTCTTGTTCAACTGGAGCTGATATTGTTTATCTGGTACAGCAACATCAAGAGGTTATGAGCCCCAATTCTCTCGGGTTTCATCTGCAATAATGCTCTTTTGTGCATAGTCTCGCCTTTGATAGCTGAGCTCACTATCTTTGGTGGTCTATTATCTTTGTGTTCCTTACCAACGGTTTAGGAATCTGTTCATTGCACCCATGCACTTTGGCCAAGAACGGACTCCCTGCTATTGTCATGATTTGTCCCCGCATCTGCAGTCTCTATATTATCCCAACACTTTGATTGATCGAGCATGTCGGGAAATTACAATCCTCAACAACAACAGAACACACCTGGAGCGTTTCGTACGCCTGCTGGGCAGTTCACAGGCTGTCGTATCTCAGATCAGTTCACTCCGGGAACGGGTTTTTGTGGTCCCTCTCTCTTTCAACAGCAAGGAGGACAAGGCACCCCTGCTAGTAATCCTTCTGTCCAATTTGCAAGTAATGTGACAGGAGGAGGCAGCGGTTCTGGTGGGCAACAACAAGGCCCCAACCAACCTGCTGCTGATGGGCGGCAGAGTTCTAAGTTTGTGCGCATGGCAGATGTGCCTGATGCTGATATGCTGGATGTGGATGTGGCTTTGCAAAAAGACAATTATGGCACTCCCGGCTCTTCCGATTACATGAAGGACATGGCGTTGGCTACTGATCCCCTGCATGAGAAGTTTGGAGTGGCTACCCACAAGATTGTGACCTCAGGGGAGGAGAGGTGATCAGACCAAGCACCAATACGTGCAGCAGGCGATCGTGGGCATTCTTCATCGTCTCAAGGTGGGACATCAACGTCGTAGTAGAAAGATGGATTGGATGGATATTTGTATGGTGGCCGATTACTCGGGTGATATTGAGAATCAGGACTGTACACTCTGGTGGGGAGAGAGCAAAATCAACATCTGGACTGATTGGGAGAAGCTGACTGAGCAACAGGTTCGGGCATGGTCCGTTAACAAGAGGTTCTCTGATGGTGATAGAATTGCGAGCGCAATCTGGGAAGAGGGCATAAATTTGCCAATGCGAGTTTGCTCGGGCCACCAAGCACCAAGACCAGCCTTGAAAGGATTGACATACTATAGGTGAAAGTCATAGATCACTGAGGCCATGGGCATACTAATTGGAATCAGTGGAGGTGTTGAGGATGGTGGCATCGAAATAATCTGCAGCTGGCTCTTCATCCACGGGACAATAGGATCTGGATCTATTGGAAGCTGCATCGGATTGATCGTCATCGTCGACATCCATATCAGGCAAGTAGTCTTGGGAGTGAGGGAATTCTTCATCCTCTTCATCAGAAGGTTTGTCATTTGCCGGAAATGGTTGATGAATAAGAAACGCGAGAGAAGCGGCAAGACGTGAAAAGAGGGAGGAGAAAGTGGACGGAGGTGATGGGTGGTGACAGGAAGGCTGACACTTGATCTTTCCCTAAAGAGGAATCGGTATGATATTTGTTCTGGGCAGCTGCTCTCTTGTTCGCGCGGGAAAGTGAAGGTATTTTGATCTTTTCAACATAAAGTACTCTCACTTGATCCTGTTTACATAGACTAATAGATACTTGAATCTCTCACCCTCTATTGATGGGATTTTGTCCAACTTCCAAGATAGCTCCTCCATGATTGTTATTGATGTCGGTGTTGATGTGTTTGTGGTGATGGCTCTCTTATGGACTATGCGTTTGACTTAAACTACACCATTAACGAAAATTTTGCTAACTATTGCCATGATAAATAAATCCTACTCGGCAAGTCAAAGCCAAATGCACACATTGAGAGAGCAGGATGAGATTGGTGGCATTTTGCAACTATTTTGCTACTGTGCCAGAGGCAATAAATTCCCACTTATTGATTACTATTAAGAGATGAGAAGGCTCCTGTGTCCAAATGACACGATTGAACAATTCTGTGAGTAGGTTAGATCTAAACCAATCTGGTCATACTCCGTCATTAATGCCTAGAACTCATGCGTCAACAGCTTTGATAAAGATATATGAGCAACCACTTAAGAAGCGGCAGTTGCGCTTTTTTGGAGCTCGCCGCGCTGGCCGCTACAATTCAAAGGTTTAGCAGCAACAGATGTGTTTCCATGACTGCAAACAGCAACAGTTATCAGTATTGGCTCTGATTTGGTGGCCAAATGAGAAAATTTCCTCTCAAGACAAAAGTTTACTTGAACAATTTAGTGGTTTCCATGGAGAAAATTTCCAGTGAGCCCATGGCCCATATACAAGCTTCCCAAATCTTTAACTGTGGTGTCAAAGCACCTCTGTTGTCATTGCAGTCAAAGAGTAAGTCAACCCTTGACCAGAAATACAAACTTGGCCACATGTCCCTTGTGTGCAAGTGCAACTCCAATGTGTACCGTGTCATTGAAGGGATTGATGCAGGAGGAATGAGTGAGGAAGAACAGTGTCATGATTCTCTCTTTGCGACATCCTGAGATGCATTTAACTCATGAGGCATTTGTAAAAGGACACAATGCCATCATTTATTGCTTTAATTGATTAGAATGGTGCTTTTTTACCAGTATAATTAGTGATTTTGCCCTTGCAAAACCGAAACTGCAAAATCAATGTACTTTCCAACTGACGGAAAGTCATACTCTACGAGCTGTCCCAACAATTCTGCTGACGTCACATCTTGCATAGCACTCAGTCTCAGCTTTATTTCCTCTAAAATCAGAGTGGATGCATGCTCAGAAGTCCGCGCCAGGGTAACAAGTGACCTGCGCTTTGCATTCTTCAGCTCATCACTGATTCCGCTTGGTTCTTTGATCAACAGCCTTATTAGTTCCGGGGTGACAGTATATTGTGATTCAGAAATCGAAGCCTCAAATATGTCAGAGAGAAGTGATGTCAATGAGAGAGCCACATGAGAAGAGCATTCTGAACACGATGTAGGTTGGAAAGTGAAGGCTGTTTTATATGGGAATCTTGGTCCGGTTCTTGCCAACTCATCTTCGTTGAGGCGATTCCAAGCTTCAATGCGTCGAGTGAGTTCGTAACACTCTTAAAAACAGACATGGACATGCATCAGTATTCACAACTATGATCAGGATGACACAGAAAAATATTTACCTCTTTCCGCCTCTCGCATCTGCCCATAGATACGAGAGCACTCTCCAGTAGATGAAGACTTTTTGTCCTCTCTTCTAGTCGCATCATCTCCTGATGCAGACGTGGCTGCTTCGCGCGATGATCTCTGCTGGCTCCTATCTTGTAACCCAGCTATGGCTCGAGTGAGGGATATTTCTGCAGAACCATGCAAACCACCAAACGCTGCATCATTTAATTCATCCAAGACGTCACTGCTAATTCCAGAATTCCCTGTGCTTAGAAGGGCTTGTTGTAGCAATTCATTCCGACTAAGTCCTTCATTATCGCCGCTTAACAAAGCGCTGTCACTACGAAGTTGACGAGCAAGGGATAACAACGACCTCGCCCTACTGGATACCGATGAACGGGAGCCTTCTTGACGCAGCGAGCCACCAACTAACAGTGAAGATGACATTTTGGATTCAATTTCTTCATTAGTTGTTGTCTTGGGCAATCGACCGAGGAACGCACGCTTCAGATGAGGTCCGTATAGAACCATCTCTTCTATGCGCTCATCTTGTCCATTTGATTTGCTTTGCTGCTGAAAAAATGCGACAGCTTTCTTTTTTAGGTTGTTCCTCAGCTCAGAGTGTCGCTTGTTAGCGATCCGCAGCATCGAAACACTTCGGGAATACCCGTCCTCATCAAAAATTGCAACTGCATTGAGAGCCATGCCCACAGTGACGTCGTAGCTAAATGCCCCACTGGTACAATAACCACATTCTACACATAGAAAAGCGTCCAATCGGTCATAATTGATATGCCGACATTTTCTGCATTGGAATGCGACTTCACCTGCAACAGTACAGCAAAGGAGTTTACGTGTTGTTAACGCTGTCAGATACAATCGGACGAGTCTATAATCAAACACTTACCGCAATTTCCGCAGACACCGTGCGCATTATTTACTTGCCGTGTACACCGAGGACAGTGCAAGACAAACGAGCCATCAGATGCTCTATTGGAGCAGCCAGTCTTTTCATAGAAGTCTTCATATTTGAGTTTCAAGTTAGCGGCCACTACTGGCACCTTGAGTTTCAGCGATGCTGTAGTAGCATGCCTTGTCAAACTCAAGGTCCCGCAACGCTGCCAATGAGTATACTTATCATTTTTCAATTCGCTCACATCTCCTACGGGTCGCGGGGAAAAATATACTCCAATGTTTTTCACCAATCTGCCTCTGGGATCCGAGATGGAGAGATGGACCTCTGATAGAACCACTCGAAATTTTAACTGAAAAAATGATGCATATTCGCTGTGGGAACTAGCGAGTGTTGATGTCTCCAAGCGTGTTTTGACACAAGGTCGTAGCTGCTCATCGATCCATGTCTCACTCCCCTCGGTTAATGACACTTCTGATATTATCTTGTGTGATGTATTTTGACAATGGCAGTGGACACAATTTGCGATATCAAATCTTGTTGAACATTTTGGTTTGGAAATACAAGCATAAGCCGCAGCCAATTGTGTGACCAGCGCAGAAGCTACACAGGGCGCAACATTCGAAAGATCCAATCCAAAAGATTGCACAAATTGCTTGAGAAGCTCCTGTTTGTGACAGACGCACAAATAAGTGAGATGGTGCTGCATGAAGTCAGCACTGAATACGGTAGACTTACAATAAAATCTACACAATTGCGACCGAATTTTCCGGAGACACCTCGAAGCAAACCATCAACCAGCTTGCTCATTAGAATGTTCTTGTCTGCGTGAGAGAGTCGACATGCCATTTTTAAGACCCCCTGGCAAGCAACGCGTCGGAGCTCATTGCTTCTTCCATTCACAACGAACTCAACCACGAATGCATGAAGATCTGCAACCGTTACGTTCCGTTGCATTGGGTCTGAGTTGTGCGCATCATCTTGATCGGCGCTATTTGAAACCTCTTTTGCATCATGAGCAAACGCAATGTCAGCTAGCTGCAACAGCTTCACTTGATTTGACCCCCTTAAACAAGAGCCGAGCCAAAAAATTGACATAATTGGTGGTCTGTGAGCAAGCTGCTCAAATATACTACCACTTGTAGAGCATTCTTGGTGCTCGGCGGGAATCTCCGACAGAGCACAAAAGTTCATCCAGTTACGTTTTCGAGAGTGAGTACCGGCTGTTCGAAGCAACTCATCAAGAATCTCCTGTACCGCCTGCTCATATGATACTGATAAACAATCTTCTGAAACGAGATCTCCAACGCCAAACAATCCTGCTGGGGATAAAGTATCAAATTCAACCTCATCTTCCCTCCAATTCACACCACATTGCTTTGCCATTTCTCGCACTATCAATGCATTATCTAACAGCCCTTCGCTTTGTCGCAGAAGCTTACGGAACTGATAGCCGTATACATAATGGTCGCGGATTCGATGGTACATATCTTGACTGCCGCCACATAGTTGCTGCAAACACTTCTTAGCAAGATGACGCAATGCAGGAGAGCCGCCATTTATAATAGCACAAAGCACAGGATGCCAATCTGATCCCAATCGACTTTGAGAAGACGCTACAAGAGAGAACAGATACAATGCGTCCGCAACAACAGCTGTCCCGCTTGCAGATTCAGAAGAAACATTGGAGCATTTTGATACTAAGGGGTGATCAGCTTTCCCCAACTTAATCCAGCTTTGAATAATCCCGTCGCTATTGTCTGATTTCATTTCACCCTCGCTCCTCAGCAGAAATTTTGGTTTATCTGCAACGTCTTTGGTTTCAACTTCCACATGAAGATCTTTCAATTCCTCGAAGTGCTTCGCTACTAAGACACAGAGCTGGGACTGAATTGAAGAGGTTGTCTGCTCACTCGCATCTAACATCTGACCCAGCTCGGTTCGCAGTGGCGCAAAAGTATTAGCACTGATTTCTAGAACGTCTTTCGCATCTTTCTGCTTAGGGTTGTCGTCTGCCCATTTAAAGTAGTTACATCGGTGTTTCCTCTCCAAGCCGCAAACTGGAACGAAGGCATTACGTGTTGGCTAGCTTATTATAAAACTCTCAACGACAAGTAAGTATGAACAACTCACCATAAAATCTCCGGTCCTTGTCAACGCCGTGACTGCACCTTCTTCGCACTGCAGCAACTTTATGAACGTCGCAGACAAACCTCGGATCAGTCTTGCTTTTATGCTTATCTTGTTCTTTCGGTGCGACTAGAGCCATTGACTTGTCAATACTAGTTTTCTTAGTGACAAGACTTGAGAGAGCACGTAATAGAAGTACTAGCTTGTCAGATGGAGTATCATGCTCTTGAAGCAAATCTCGAAGACAATCAGTCATCTTTTTCAACATCTCTTTCCCTCTTGCAATCTTCGACTTCTCAGTTTTCGATCCATACACCATTTCAAGAAGGAGATTGATTACATGGCGGGATGGACCAGAGGGCTTTGATAAAGAGTTTGATACCAATGATAGAAGGTTTGAAAACAACCCAGCTCTGAATGATTCTTTGTCTACACCTCCGCTAGAAGATGCTAGCTCTTTGGACGTTTGATTCATTTTTAATACCGCTTCTACATCTGCAACTGCAGGGAAACCAGTAAGAGGAGGTGCAATCACAATACCCCTCATTTGCCAAATAGAATCGCACGACATGTCTTCGTCTTCTACACAGAGAGTTCGTCCGTGAATGACTAATGGCGAATCTGGTGCATTAGAATTTGCATAGGAGCAGCCCAAGTCGAAGCACTCTCTACATAGGTCTAAACAATAATATTGAAATGAGCAACAAATAAAAGACTTCGTGACATACGATTTATGAACGAAGCTTACCTATATCAACTTCTCCTCCTATTGTATATCTGATGTCTTTGATAGGAAATCTTTTGCATGCCTAAGTGACCGATCATCTGTGAGAAAGCAACCCAAGTAAACCACATTCCAAGACAGGCTTCGGACATCGACTTACATCACACTGATATGTTACAACTCCGTTGACATTATCATCCTGAGTAGACTTCTCGGAAGCTGATTGTTTGGACTTTGGTACTTGAATGCAATTCAAAATGGCTTTGCAGCAAGACTGTGCGAAGGTTCCAGCTGGTGAACACCAATCACAACGGTAAATGACCAATATTGTTATTGCACACGCACCTCAACAACCAACGAATCATCACTCGTCAAGTATTGAGAGAGTGTATCGAATTGAGCAAAGTTGTCTGAACCATCACACGCCATTTCCAATAAAACAAGCTCTGACACGTAGATAGTAGCATGGGCAAAGCTTACGTTGCTTACGTACTCTAGTTGAGCAGCTGAAACACAATGAGACAAATGTCCGAACATTGGAAACATTATCATTACAATCTCACCATAGTCCGTAATCCTTTTCGCTTCAACAGCAAGAGAAAATTTTGACGTCTCTTTAATCAAGCTGGACATGGCGGACTTGTAGTTTTCGATGTTAGCCCTTGCTATATTCAAACTAGAAATTACAATGTCAACCAACACATCCAAAGCGCGTGCCAACATAGCCTCTTGTTTGCCCGTTTCACCCGCAGCCATTGAATCTGATTTGATAAAGCTTTCAAGGTCTGATAAGCTCGACATTAAACCTCTGAGAGTAGACCAAGAGACAAAGCGAGACATTTCCAATTCGTCTTCTTCTACCTGTTGTAACAGAGATAGTGCTGACGAACGCAATCCATCCTTGTGCGAATCCAATGCAGTTTTCTCAAGGATCTGCGCAATGACGTCTCTCCCATTGTTGCCCAAAATGGTAGCTTTACCGACGCCCGAAATTTTTCCAAGCGCAGTAAGTGATTCGATGTATGAAATACAGTCATGTTGATCTATCTCAGTTGTGTGTTTCTGTTCTTTCCAATCGTAGTCGGTAATAGTGTGTTTACTGTCTGCAGGTTTCAGAATTCTCAACTCTGACCTTGCCTTGGCGTAGATCTCTAAAAGGGATAGAGTTAGTGCGTCATAAGCCTACACGCCAAGGTCTGCAAAAGTTGAAAATCTTACCGACCGCATCCACAACAGCGCCGGATGTCAAATCATGACTGGATGACAAATTTATAGTGACAAACCCATTTCTCACAGCAAGAAGAATCTCCTCGTCGGTAAGAACAAAGTCGTACCAACGCTTCATATTTCGTTTAGTCTTGATAGAGCGCCCTGAACCCATAATGGATATCTCCCGAGGAATCGAGTCCGGCATACTTCCAACAAGAACTCGAACAGCCACAATGGCAAGGTCACGGGCGTTTGTAGCATTGCTATCCAGTCTAGCAGTGAGTGTACAGCCTTCACGGTTTGGACTGCTGATGAATTCACTGTTGTTAAGTGATAGCTTTTTCTTCGCTGTCTTTGCATCTTTACCAACACAATCCCCACCAAATACAAGACAGTCATCGTCACTGACATTAATGATGGATGGGTCTTCAAACATATATTTGGAGCTTGCTTTTGGTTCTACTGCTTTTTGCTCTAATACATCCGCTTGCGATTCTCCAAACCATAAAATGCTCCCATTACTTGATAACATGGCCAGGAATGCTCTCTCATAAACTTTGGTACAACTCTCGATGGATCCTGGCAAAGAACTATCCCCTGTTAGGAAAGGTGCAGAGAATGTACAAGAACCAACAAAGCTATTGCTGGAGAAAGATCCCAAGCCAGCGCTGAAACTTGGTGGCCAGAGGAGCTCTTTGACTGATACAGACGATGATTGGTTGAATTCCACAAGAAGAATTCTATGTTGGTTTGTGCTTGGCACTCTCGCGACACAAGTCACTCTATAGAAGACTTCTCCGTCTCTTTGAGCAGTGCTCTGAAAAAGAAATTAGATGAAGAAGAGAGTCCAATCAAATGTTCTTTCAAGCGTGGCATGCAAATCTTACCAACTCCTGAAAATGTAGGTAAGGCCCCGTCACTACACCCAACGTACTACCAGGAAGGTTATCGGATGAAATCGTGCTTGGCAGCAGCTCGAATGACCCACGTATCGATCCATTGTCATCGAGTAGCATTGCAACAACGGGCGAAGAAACGCATTGGTAAAGTAGAAGATTGCTTTGTTGCAAAAAATGAAGATTTGTCCCTTCACCTAGTGTCGATGTAGTGGATCCCGACGAACTGGGTTCTCCTCCGTAATAACGACGAATGCCGGCCGATGGAAATGTGCAGCCTGATCCAATTTCAATATATGTCTCTCCTACCATTTAGTGAATAGCAAGTGTTAGAGAAAAGCATCGATTGCACAGTATACAGCTACATCTTACCCTCTTCCTCAAGAGAGCCGTCACTATTGACAAACAGCTCAATAAAGTGCAACCGGCCGCTGTCTAAAAGTAGCACAAGTTTCTTGAATACTTCTTTCGAATACGCCGGAGATAGATTTGATGTAAGGACGGCCGATCGAATTAGGACGTCTTCATACGCGAGTGCAAAATGCGCAGTTGCTTTACAAGAATCATCGGTGCTTGTGGTTGCAAGATCAAATACATGCACAACCGTGCCGCATACACAGACAACTATTGTTTCTGTCAACCACATGCATCGTAATAGGCACTCGCTTTCACATTCGCCAGAATCAGAATCTAATGAAAGTGTTAATGAGATTGTTCTTTCAATGGTATCAAAACCTCTTGACATAATCACAACACATGCATCCGATGCTCCCCATACTACCAGCAACTTTTGATTGTCCGATAGACCGAGTCCGTGCACCTCAAATTTTATTCTTTCGGTTCCAAGTAGGCAGAGTTGCGACCTGGATAGGTGTGATGAGTATGACTGGGTCTCCAAATATCTTGTGTTAATGGAAGGGATTGCACCGAAGAATGAGAGAGCGTTGGCCTCAGCACAAACTAGGCGTCCTCTCATGTCCGACTCCATCAAATGACGCCCTGACCGGTGTTTTCTCATATGCAATGCTGGAGAGGAGCTCGCCATTCCTATTTTTACAGTTGATGCCTTGGCAGCTCTGACCGGAACAATAGAATTGGTAGAATCCAGCAGTTGGAGATTCAACGGCACTCCGCAGCGCAGGTCAAGAGCCGGCTTTTCAACGTTACAACTTGGATTGGCAGGAGAATCGCGGCACAAAGCAGAGAAGTCGAACGTGTTATCTTTCTTGAACGATTTGCTGAAAAGATCGAGAATAGTTTGATTCCATGATGATGACTTGGCCTCTTTTGTAAGCAGCTGTAGAGTTTTAGAGCATTCAACGGGGTAACTTTGAAACAGCTTTTGAGCTGGATTGCTCGATACTTGCTGCTTTGATGTTTCATCTGGGAGATTTGGTTCATCCTCGTTTATTGCACTGAGTGTGACATCGTCAACAGGCTCCAAACATTTACACTTATGCCTACCCCCAGATGCAACCTCGGCGCCGCAATCACAGAAGAAGCTCGATTTCCTAGAATATCCTACATCGTGATCCTTATGACAAACCCTAGCGCACAAAGAACAACAACCCTGCGGCAAGTATGGTTGAATGAGACACGATTCACCCTGTTGAACAAACAAGTGTTTTCATTCCTCTCTTACCTTGTCCCACAAAAGACCACATGTGTAACAGTTGTACCAATGCTGCTCAGCAAACCCTTCTCCAGTTTGAGTAAAGGTACAAGTCCGACGTTGGTTGTTTTTACTCAAACGCCTATCTCCCCTAGTTAGTTCTACGGATGTGTTCGCGCTTGTGCTGGGGCTGGTACTTCCAGCATCTTGGAGAGCAACGATATATTGGAACACACCTCGGATGCACTCAGTAAGATTGAGGTCATTAACTGATAATAAGTGTTCAATCAATCTGGGAAGAGTTCCAAACCGCGAAGCCAAAGCACAAACTAAATTTGTCAGCTCTGGCTGTTGGGGGAAGGATGCCCACTGATTGATGCATTCTGTCATTTCATCGAGCAACACCTTACACCCATCACCTGACAACGACTCGTGTTTAGCTGTGATGAGGTTACCGAGTAGTTGAATGGTGCATTTAGCTATGTCAAGATCGAATGACCCCGTTGCTGGGTTGATAATGCTCACGAGTTGAAGAATCTCGTCTTTTGACATTTCATCTAGAGAGACCGTGGCTGCAAGACGAAAAGGGCCCAACAGACCGGATCTCTTCTCTTGTAGTAATAATTCTTCTCGCTCAACCAGCCTCGACAAAGTCTCGGCAATCATCATCCTTAAACTTTTGAGACATTGATCATCTTTACCAATTAGCATGAGTAGGAGCGTTCTCAAAACATCCGGCGTCGGTGCTCCTGTTGGATTACATAGATCGGTACATTCAACAACAGATCTGTCTCCAACAAGTTGAGTCTGAAGAGCTCCTTTTAGCCCGAAACTTGCGAGCACTGCAGAAGTACATTGTATATTTGAAACCTGACTCAGAACCCTGCTAATGAGTGCAAATGTCGCACCCACCACTGCTTTTGTCGAGGATCCTCTATTTATTACCTCTTCGTACAGGCCTTGAATGACACCGAGGCGCAACTGAACAGTTTGCAGCGAGATCATGGAATTGAAATGAGACTGCGCCGAGCTCTCAATCAAGTGAGTAGCAGCAACTTGGGAAGTACGAGTAAGTGTATCGTCTTGCGCAGAAGAAGCACAAATGTGGGAAAGAAATGTCAAAGCCTGCATATGAACAAGGCAAAACAAATTGTGAGCATCTCTTGAGTGAGTCTGTTGAGAATATAAATCTAGCCCACCTTCTTTATATTTGTTCCCACCTCATTTCGGGTGGAGTAGCGACTGCTCATTACGGTCTCTGACGAAAGGGCACTCTCTGGCAAATCATTGCACAGTGGATGAGGAGCGCGTCCTCTGGCATCGTATAAACCAAAACGGAGCAATGCAGCAGAGGGGACCAGTGAACTAACAACATTGTATAACACTCTTTTCCAGTGGCTAACCTGCTCTAATGCCTTGCGAAGATCTGGTTTTTCAGATGATAGAGAGGCATTGGTCAACGATGAGCCTCTAATAACTTCCGCTAGAATCTGTGAAAGAGAGTGGCCCAGGGGTCAGTTGCCATAAATTAGTTAACAAACAATAATCCACTTTGTGTCTCACCATTTCCCACTGCTCATTGGCTCGCATTTCAGATAGAGTTGGATCTCTCGTTATTGTGGCATCAGCACCTTTGACTCTCTGTGCAGAATTCGTCGCAAATTTGTTATCTGGTAACGACTCTCGATTGTTAACGAGAGCTTTCAGAATCAACACATCAGTTTTACTCAATAGCGAAAGATGGGAATACAAATGTTCGGAGAGTGATAGCTGCTGAGATGCAAGAAGACGCTGTAACAGATGGGTTGAGATTGGAGGTTTACCCGTGGTGCAACGATTGGCAATACCCAAAGCACCTTCCACAGCCTTGCAGTACCGCTTGAAAACAACCACTCCTAAATTAGTCAAGGACAAGATTGCACTGTCTGCGGAATCTACAGCTACCGAAGGGGCTACGCTGGTCTGCATTCGACAGCTAGAACAGCAACGAAGTTTAGAGCATCGATTGATAGTCCCATAGTCACCAACAACAAATCATTTGTAGATACACACCTTGTGTCCAACCAATCCGGCCAACATGGCGCTGCTCCAAGAGAAACGCACGCATTATGAAGACGCACAAGAGCTCTAGTCTTCAGTGAGTTCCCTCCAGACTCAAACGATTCAGAGTCTGAATCGGATGAAGGAAACTCATCTCTGTCTGTGTAGGAAACGGGTTTGTTTTGTTTTACATGTGATTTGCTGAAACGATGAATCGACGAGAAGTGATTTGACCCGGGCTTCGTATGCAAAGCGACAAGAAAAGCCACGTGACAAGTAAGAGCTTCTGCGTAGGCGAACATCGGTAGAGAAGGTGAATCAGCAGTTTCTGCTTCCAGATCTGACGAGAGCTTTTTCATGACCTGTTCGATGCTCGTAACTCCGGATATCAGTGCCTCATTCGGTCGACAACGTCCATTCTTGCTTTGAGCGGTTCTCTCAAGTAGCGATAGCTGCTCAGCCTGGTGCTCATTCTTGTGGAACAAGTAGTAAATTTCTGCCATTTCATCCCTCAGACCTATCAATCTGTCCGCAATGTCTTGTTTTTTGATAGTTGCTGCCGTTGAAGGTCCGTTCCAACACACGGACGTCCATGAACATAGCTTAGCTGAAGCATTCCACGAAGAGAAGAGGAGATATCCTCCATCTAAGGGCGATACTTCGAAACCAAGTTGAAGCCCCGATCTGATAAGTTGGCTCATTTTCTCGAGCTCACTATCGTTCAACATGCTTGACAAAGACACACCATTAGTAGGGACTGTAGGGGTATTGGAATCATCAAAGAGACCCATGAATGCAGTGTCTTTCCTAGGCTCCTGATCGAGGTGACTAATGTTCATGAACTTCGGCATAGTGTAGTGCGTTGAAGCCACTTCGCGTGAGAGAAGCACACCAAGCCCGAGCGTCGTGACAACATCAGCCATGTGAGAAGCTAGGCAGACACCTCTTGATAACAAGAGAATGTTCTGTATACCAGTTGCCGACGCTTGCATTTTTTGTTGCAAAACGTCAATCAGCTTCAAGAAGATGGACTTCTGCTCTTCCTTTGCCAACTTTGAGGCAGCCAATGCAAATAGCCTAAGGTAGAGGAGATGAGTAACAACAGATTAGAGCATCTGGCGATCCAACAGACACCAAGCGGTGGTATCCTTACCTAACATCACGTAAAGAGATGGGAATCTGATCATCTATGTTGCTTGCATCATATCTTGCAAGAGAAGCAAGGAAAGCCTTGCATAAAAAAGCTTCGGGGCTATCAATAGAACCTTCAGTTGGCTCACAAGCTACTACGGTCGACGCTACCAACGCATGCTGAAGTGATGAAATGGCAAGAGGCCAAAAATGTTCAGATGCCGGTATTCTGATATTGTCCCTTCCTTTTTCGACCTCGGATATGTACTTAAACACCTCTAATCGGCGAACATTGTCTTCAAGAAGCGAAAGAGTAGATAGTTCTTCATTTTGCAGGAATGACGTTTTCCCTTGACCAATTACAAGTGCCAGCTTTACATGTGAGGACCAAAGTCGTCGTTCTTCTGAAGTGAACGATGCTCTTTCACCCAGTGCGGCGATGCGCGGTTGTATAAGCTGTCATTCAAAGAAACGGGTTATTTTGGCCAATATCAAGGATTGATTCAGGCATCTTACTTTCAGCAATCATTCACATGAACACACCTTATCTTGAAGATCATACCCAGTGTTGATGAACTCCTTGACCATACTGGTCGTAAAGACCTCGTTTTCCCTCAAATATAATACCATACAATTAGCTTCCGTACTTAGCGATGACGAGTCTCTTATTGTCACGCACGAACGCAAAAAGTTAAGAGTATCGGCTGCAAGGACGCACCGCGTCATTGTTTTAGAACCCGACTGGTAGAGGCTTGTGGCTGTGAGTGATGTTTCGGTGACCTTCCTCTTCTTTTTCTTCGTAGTCATGGCGTCAAGTGTTGTTACAGCCGGTCTTTCTGACGGGAATTCATAGCACATACTGATGATTGAGAGCAAGCTTTTCAAAAATGACTCCATGCCTGATTGATGCGCATCATTTGTGCTAGATTCTTCTATCAAAGCCCGGACAAAACACGAAATAACTTCGGCATACTCAATGGGATCTTTTGATTCATCACGTTCAAATGCTCCACCATAAGAGATCGATGCATCAACTGCACGTGGATCCAAGTCAGAGCGGTCTTTTTGAATCCTAGCAATACGTAGCGACTCATTCAACCGATATGTCTTCAAAAAGCCAGCGCGAGCTGTCTCGTTGCATAGAGCGTCGGCATTGCTCTTACACGAGTTGTTTGTCTTGATAAGATCATCAAATGCCTCCGAAAGTTGAGTCACTGCCAGTGAAATGAGTTTTGCATCAAGTACTACAACACCCTCTTCATTCTCAAGTTGTTCATAATGCTTGACGAAGTACCTCAGAGCAATGGCCCCACCAATCGCCTGAATGCGGGGTTTCTCGGCTGACGAAGAGACAAAAGAATTAGCAGCAGCGGTTCTGCCAAGTGTCTCCAAAGTTCTGTGCATGAAAGGATAGAAGTCAATTCTGTTCACCAGCTCTTTTGATTCGTGTCGGCGATAGGATGAATCACGGTAAGAATCATCATCATTAACAATCAACTTTCTTGCATCAGGAGAAGCAAATGCTGATTCAGAATCAAGTAAATGGTCACGGAATGTATCATGAAGGCATTCATCGTGGGCTTCCATCAATAGCTTTGTTAGGTAGGCAACCTCATCAGTAATATTTGGACGAACCCAGGATCTGTCTCCTCCTTTGGGACTTGTGCGAGCAGTTTCTGCTACAGCTGTTTTTTCATTAGACTTGCCCGCACCAGCTTTGGATTTCGCTCGGCCGCTTCGCCGAATAGTATGCTCATCGTTGGCGTCTACCTTTTTCGACGATGCGACATCAGTTTGCCCAAAGGGTGCTTCCTCTTCTGGCATATTCGTGATCACTTTAACGTAATCGCCAATCCAGCCTGAATTTGAGGGAGAAATCCCCCCCGATGATATTAAATCAACCATACATGAAGTGAACACAACCAAAGCTAAATCTCCTCGAATACCTCTAAACCTTTCACTAGGTGATGGAAGTGTTGCATCCATAGAACTCGGTTTGCTTTTGGAATCCTTCATTTTCTTCTTAGAAGGCAATGGCTTCGCCTCTTCTGCAATCACCATGTCGCTCTGTATGGGGGCCAGCTCAAGGATTTTCTTCCATTTATCCTGTCTAGTTAACATGTTCATGCACGTTTCCAAGAATCGCGGTTGGCCAGAACATAACCAACCAAATGCCAAGGCAGACCAACGTCGCACTGACACGTGACAATCGAACAGAACATGATTCTCTTGTCTCTGAGCAAGCAAAGATGACATCTCCGCGAGATATTGATTAGCTAATTCACCTTTTGCTTGCTTCTTTGTCTTAGGTGTTCGCTTTGTCTTTTTCGCTGGTGGCTTCTCATGTGATGAGATTGAAGTAGCACTTTGTTGGAGCACAATAGAGATAAAACTTGAATCGTCTTCATCTGAAAATACACACTGCGTAACCTTGCAACCAATTTGGGCTAGAAGCTGATTCTCCTCCTCGACGTTCTCACTAGAGCCATCATTCTGCAAATGAAAGCCTAATTTGTAATCAAACATAATACGCTGCAACAAGCCATTCCACATTGTGATAGTGTTGCTTCCCATCATGGTATGAGTGTGCCAAGCTGTGGAATTGGCACCACTGCCGCCGGCTAGAGAACCCATGACAGCAGTCATCATACCATCAAAGTCCATTCCACTTGAGTAAGCCATCCCACTCGATATAGATAGAGAGGAAGCGGCCATCGATGATGTCATGAGCAGTTTAGGCCGATTATTCAACTGAAATGCAGTCTCCAAAGCAAGCAGACAGGTCCACACACCCCTCCTCAAGAGATTGTCCTCCAACTCCAAAGTCTCATCCTCCTCTTCTTCCTTCTTCCCTTCTTGATTTTCAAACGTCAATTCACCCAGTGCCTCCATGGCATTCAAAGCTCCAACCACACAACTTGTCATAGCCCTCCCCGCCACAGCCTTGGCATACGACACAGTCAATTTGCGCTTACGTTCAAGCTTCTGCTGCATTGCCTCACTCTCCGCATCCTTCGTTTTACGTCCCCGTGAAGAACCGGCCGCTTCACCGCCCTCCATTTCAGCATCATCTTCGCGAATGCTGCCCCAAGTAGAGGAGAGGGATGCAGCCGCTCCAAAGGAAGACGGCATGGAAGAGTGCGATGACGTGTACTGAGACGACTTGGTAATACTTTCAAGTAAGGACTTGTCATTCACCAGAGATGTCATTAGATGGTGTGATAATGCTGCGGCCATCAGAGCCACATGCTTTACAGTCTCTTCGTTGTTGGATCCCTCTTCTTTACATGACGTAAGGTAGGCAATCAGAATATTGATCGCCTGAGTCGCGGCCATTATAAGGTGGGCATCTTGAATCCCTTGAGCATTCTCATCACTGTAGACATCATTTCCATCATTTGCATCAAAAGTCAAGGCTCCATTTTCCCCCTTCTTCTTTTTGTCTGCGCTTCTGGTGCGTTTCTTTCCCCTCCCAGTTGATGATGCTGCTGCCTCGTCTTCCCGTTCTTCATTACCCCCCTCATCCTCATCTTCCTCCTCCTCAAAGTGAGGAGTGGCCACACCTCTTCCATCTTTCAAAGCCCGAAGTGCATCAGTGCATCGCTTTTTGTGATTGGCCAGTGATTGGATCTCCACAAGCAAGTGACAAAGGAGAGATGATGGGTCGTCAGAGATGGAGTTGGGTAAGATTGCCGCGAGGATAGCGGCTGCTTCCTCTTCTTTTGTTGGTTCGGATGACTTTGGCGAGGGCTCCTTTTTTGTTTTCTTGGCCTTCTTTTCGCTGTGGTTTTGATGGTCGGTGTATGGCAAACACATCAGACGTCAGCATTGTCATTCGGCACATCAAAGAATGAATGATGGGAACTGGAAAAACATCATTACATGTGACAAACTCACCTCTTGGTTTCCGAAGTGGCTGCCGCTTCAGGAGCGGCAGCAGCAGCCTGTTCGGCAGCCTCCTCAGCACGAGCCGTTCGCTTCCGAGTCCTTCGTGCCGTTGGCATGTTTTAGTTTTGAGATCTAGGATCTAGAGTCTAGTCCTCTGCTGGACGACAAGTTGTTGTGATTGGGGGCTTTCTTAACCAGAGTCCGATCCCAGTGGCTGCGGTTTAATTTGGACGTCGAATAATCCAAGGGATGATTTGTAAGTGTGATCTACAACTAAGATCCCATGGTAATATTCATATCGAAGCTTCTCGTGGTAGCTTGAGCTTTGATGCTTGATGATTTCGTTCGGAAATGATGTGGCGGGAAACCTGACCTATTTACCCTACTTAGGTCATCTTAGGTACTTAGGTAACAAAAACTTCTGGGAAACCGTCAATGATAGCATTCCAGTACCTGCACCTACCCTATTCCATCACTTTTACCTGGACTTGCCTCTCGTGTAAGATTCCATGAATGTACAAGGTACATGGTAATCTATGGTAATATATCATGTTTCATGTCACATCCTCTCTGTTACAATGCATCTGTACGTGGACATGGAGAGGGTGCGATAGATGTGAAACCATTTACATGTACATTCGCTTGCGCCTACTGCTCAAATCCAGATACTACTCGAATGAAAATGATTTTGTCTTGGAACTTGGAACTGCCAACAAGGTTAATTAACACGTTTTCAAACTCATGCTTTCACGTCACGATGGTTGAAATCTCTGACATTGTCTATCTGGCTCAAGGCTCGTCATCAACATCAATGGCAATGATAAAATTGCCAGTCACATCTAATCTATCAACACACTGGAGTTAACCTTAGGCACAACTGTACCTCTAAAGATTTTTCTATTTGCAAGAGTAATGTCCAATTTGCGACTGATCAGTGACTGGCTAGGTTCAAAATTCCGGCGAAATTCCGTCCGGTCGCGGGCACGGAATATAGCCG
>JALLPI010000396.1:0-20891 GCA_036939935.1 Cyclotella atomus | reverse complement strand
AGGTCCCACATAATAGGGAATAAGGGATATGAACACTACAAAATAGCAGCCTAAGACAACATCAATTGTCAACTTTGCATTGTAGTATCTCTAAGCTCTCTCTAAAGGATAGAGTTGGTCATCCTACTTCTTTTTCTCATCACACTTACCGATGGCAGTGGTAATGCCGAGTAAGTAATCTGTCATTACCTTTCGTGTTGTTATAATTCAGCCTCCCTCCACCCTACCCCAACCCATCACCTCTCATCAGTCATAACCGAAAAGAGAGCCTCGCCAAGGAAGATGGCAAGGAAACGAAAAACAGAAACATCCAACACAGCAGCAGCAGCAGACACAGAATCGGCATCATCAGCAGCAGGAGCAGATTCAGCAAAAGATGACAGCGCACAGGCGGATAACGAAGATGATGTGCATCCACAGAGCGACTCTGACGATTCTGACTCTTCATCAGACGATTCATTAGTATTAGAAGGAGAACTTATACGCAACCCCGATGTAGATTCAAGTGACGATGATAGCGTAAGCTCCGGAGAGGGCGATTCCAAAAGTGATGATCCTGAACCGACGAAAAAGAAGGCCAAGCAACAAAAGACTGATAGCAAGGCATCCAAAGCAAACAACGAACCGGAGACAATTCAAGTGGAATTTCAGTTCTGTGACATGAATGAAAAGTTCTTTCACGGGATCAAGACCTTATTGCACCGTCACGGCATTCATGCATCACACTCATCACAACTAGCAGATTTGATCATTGAAAACATTTCCGTGGGCACAGTACTATCTACAGACTACACACCCGATGGTACAGACTCAAAGCCGTCCGCTTCATCCACACCAAATGATGAACCCAACGTCTTTGGATTTGCCTCCGTAATCAACCTAACAACCCACAATTCCAACCCTTCCATCACAGCACTCAAACAACTCTGCCTCAAACACTGCCCATCCGAGCACAAATCCGAATTTGAAACAGTATTATCCGGTAAAACCAAACGTCCCGCCGGTTTCTTCTTCCACGAAAGAATGGTCAATATACCCCTCGAAATCACAGAGGTGTTGCACCAACAACTAGTCCTAGATATGGACTGGGCAGTACAAAATGCTCACGGGGGAAAAGAGGAACGCAAAGCTTTAGACTTTGGTGCCTTTGTCCGGATGGCACCGTGTTATAATTCGAATGGGAGCGTGATTTACAAATATTTTGATGATGAGGTATTTGCGTCGAATGCCGAGTTTGTGTACTCGTTTGATATGCCCAAGTTGTATGAGGCGGATGAGGAGGAGGGGGTGTGTAGTGTGATTGTTTTGACCAAGACTGGTCATAGGGCTGCTATGAAGGAGTTGGGGAAGATGATTGGTGGGAATTGATTAAGGCACGATGGGGAGACGTGGTTCAATGCATTAACGAGGAATTGTACGCAATTATTTAGTGACTTAAGAATTCAAATGTCAGCCTCACTATTGACCGAGCTTCAATCCCTTGCGCTGAAAGTATCTCTCTCTAGCCGCACGAATCTTTATAGCACGTTCTTCAAGAATCCGCCTTCTAGTTTTGACCGGGGCTGCCTCAGACTGATCACTTTTTGTACCATTGTTTGTAAAAGCAGTAGATCCAGCTGCACAGTTCATTTGATTGTATTGACGCGAAGTAGAGTCACGTGGTCTACTTCTGTTGGTGTGGCCCCATCTCTCCGTCTCTATGGATGAAACACCGTGTCGTTCATTGTCAGATTTACCCTCGTTCCTCTTCTTTTCATCAGCCTCGACATCTTTTTCAACAGTACCACCGCTGCCTGAACCACCACTCAACAGACTCCTCCCAATCCCAGCAAACAAAAATCCCCCAATCTTCTTCTTGGTAACATCCTCTTCCTTCTCCAACCTTTCTCTCTCCTTCTCTTCCTTCATCCATTCCTCCCTCTCGGCCAATTTACGCTTATAAGCCGAGGTAACAAACCGTTCTTTTCCCTCATATTGCATCGCTTCTTCTTCCCTCGCTTGCTCTTTGGCAATTTTCTTTTCGTAAACGATTTCTTGTTCGCGTGTACGTCGCTTCGATGATTCCAATAGACGGGAAATGTATTTGGACGACTTGTCCTCGTTTACCTTTTTGGGTTCTACCTTTTTGTTTTTGGTGAATGATTCGTATTGGCCGTCGTAATCGTAGGATTGGAGGGAGGCCTCGGCTCGTTTGCGGAGGGCCGCTTGTTCTGCGGCTATGGCTGCGTTGGTGGATTGAAGGCCGGTGGTTGGTTCTTTGGTGGAGGAGCTGGAATCGGAGTCGAAGCCCGAGAGGCCTTTTCGTTTGCGGGCTGATGGCGCCTTGGTGGCGGTGCGGGGATTGAGTCCGTATGCGAGGTCTTTGTTCATCGTTGAATGGGAGAATCGATCAAAATGAGGGTGAGGGGCGGCAGGTGACCGTGAATCACACGAAGTTGTTCTTTCTGTTGTTCAACTATTGATTTCAGTGAGTCACTTAATGTTCTATCACTTTGATGGAC
The DNA here is from genome assembly GCA_036939935.1 of Cyclotella atomus. Taxonomy (NCBI): domain Eukaryota; phylum Bacillariophyta; class Thalassiosirophyceae; order Thalassiosirales; family Thalassiosiraceae; genus Cyclotella; species Cyclotella atomus. The sequence continues at coordinate 18,390 of JALLPI010000396.1, read as the reverse complement.
AGGTATGGTGTCTCATCGAGATTTAAAATACCTTTGTGCGTCCAAACGAACAATTCACGATGCCTCGCCCATCCATCTCTCACATCCACATCTCACATCTCAGTCAGAATCCGCCGACGAGCTCGTAAACATCAATCTCCCAAGCCGCCGCCTCTCATCTCCATCACACGAGCAAAGAGCGCCGCACTGTGGAATAGCCATCGATTGAAATATACCTGATTCAAAATGGGCAAATCAGGTACGTCATGTGCTCAGAAATTGGCCTGATGGCCAGTGATGGATTCGATCCATCAACTGCCGCTTGCTGTCCTGTCAATGCATCTTCCAACACTGCTCCAACATACCCCGCCCGCAACTTAAACAGGAGAACACTCCTCCAAAAAGCGCAAAGCCTCCAACGGCGAGGCCGCCGACGCCGGCAATAACACCTCCATGATCGCCCCCTCCTCCCACACACCCAAGCTCGACACCTCCACCTGGCCCCTCCTCCTCAAAAACTACTCCTCGCTCCACATCCGCACCAGCCACTTCACGCCCATCCCCTGCGGCTCCTCCCCCCTCGCTCGCTCCCTCAAAGACCACATCTCCTACGGGGTCATCAACCTCGACAAACCCTCCAACCCCTCCAGTCACGAGGTTGTCTCCTGGATCAAACGCATCCTACGCGTCGACAAAACGGGACATTCGGGCACCCTCGATCCAAAAGTCACCGGCTGTCTCATCGTATGCATCGATCGTGCCACCCGTCTCGTCAAGGCTCAACAATCGGCGGGTAAAGAGTACATCGGGGTGGTTCGACTCCATTCCGCCATTGAGGACTCTAAGCAACTCCACAGAGCTGTGGAAACACTCACGGGAGCGTTGTTCCAGCGTCCTCCCCTTATATCGGCTGTGAAGCGCCAACTCCGCATTCGGACGATATACGAAAGTAAATTGATTGAATATGACGAGAAGCGCAATCTCGGTATATTTTGGGTATCGTGCGAGGCGGGGACCTACGTCCGTACCCTCTGTGTTCACTTGGGTTTGTTGGTCGGTACAGGTGGTCATATGCAAGAACTCCGTCGCGTAAGGAGCGGTGTATTGGGTGAGATTGATAATATGGTAACGATGCACGATGTTATGGATGCGCAGCATGTTTATGATACCACAAAGGATGAAAAGTATTTGAGACGTGTGGTCATGCCTCTGGAGATATTGTTGACGAATTACAAAAGGATTGTTGTGAAGGATTCTGCGGTGAATGCCATTTGTTATGGGGCCAAGTTGATGATTCCGGGATTGTTACGATTTGCGGATGATATTGATGTGAATCAGGAGGTGGTGTTGATGACTACCAAGGGTGAGGCTATTGCTGTGGGGGTGGCGCAGATGACTACAGCTGTTATGGCTACGTGTGATCATGGGGTGGTGGCTAAGATTAAGAGGGTTATTATGGAGAGGGATACTTACCCGAGACGATGGGGATTGGGTCCCATGGCACAGAGGAAGAAGGGGTTGATTAAGGAGGGTAAGTTGGATAAGCATGGGAAGCCTAATGATAAGACTCCCAAGGATTATTTGGAGGGGTACAAGAGTGTGGATGGGGCATCGAAAGCGGCTATTGGTGGCGATGACAATGGGGTCAAGACTCCTTCCAAGGATGCAGACGCCAAGGCTGAAAGTCCTGCTGCCATGGAAGAAGATAGTGCCAGTGGAGAAGATAAAAAGGCCAAGAAGAAAAAGGTGAGTTATTGCGTTGTTGTTTCTTGGCTCGTTCACATATCATCGTTGCTGAATGTTTGTGTTGCTCCTCCATCATGTAACAAGGAGAAAAAGAAGAAGAAGGAAAAGAAATCCAAATAAGGAGTTGTATCGATTGATACCAATGACAGCCTTCGTGAAGCTCAGTAACTTGCTAAGAACATCTCACAATGAGAGAGCATCAAAACTTCAGTTTGCAAGTACGTGGACGTTGGCGTTTACAATATCAACCGTGTTTCATTTAGGTTAAAAGTAAAAATCAGACCGAATGGTATACTAATTCGAGCACTATCAGCTTGATTGAGGAAGCACTTTGTCATTCTCTCCACTGGATAGCAAGTGGTCAACGCATCCACTTAGTTGACGAAGTGACGACATTGCCTGCTTTGTCAGAGGCACCAGCATACCATCAATTCCAATGCCCCAATGAAAAGAATAACCGTCCTCCATTTCATTCAGACTATCTTCAAGCTTGCCAGAAACAGCACATGCATCACTGATAGAGACATGTTTATACCGTTGCGAGAAGTGAGTCAACAGACATGCCTCGGCTTGCATGCGCTTTGCCACGTCAAGAGCCTCAATGGTAGTAGAATGACGCTTCTTTACCGCATCATTTCTCCCATGCTCATCGTGTAGAAACGTTGCTTCGTGCAACAGCAGCGAAATGCGAGGAGGAGGCGGTGGAGGCATTGACGCTTGTTGCCATGGCGCAGTATTTAGTTGCAGAGGACAAGAACGGCATTCCTTCACAAGATTTTCCGAAGGCCTTGTATCCCCAGAGAAACACAACATAAACTGATCTGTTCCTTTAGGAAGCCGTAATTCGATTATCAGAGCAAAGGCCTCTTTGCAATGCTCAACCTCAACGTTACGAATAGATGCAAAGGGTCGATAGAACCGATCTCCTTCTCCAGAACCGGTTGTTCCATTTGTCTCAGTCACGAAACGAGATGGAATAGCCAATGCGTAGTCAAATATCATAGACCGAATGTGTGACGCAAACGGAGATGCTTGAAACTCACGTTGTGTAATTCCAACATATGAAGATTGCCACGCGCCACGATTCGTCGAGCCAAGGACGACGCTTAAGAGTCGTAGTACCTTAGATGGAGCAATGACAACCACACGATCTGACGTCATTGCCTTTTTCTTCGAAACTGAAATAGCATGGACAACAGATGCTATATCCCCATAGTGATCTAAATGTGAATGTGATATCCATATGAATTTAACCCATCTTAGATGCTCTTCAAGTGAGAGAGGAACGTCATTGTTGCACAGAAGATGCCGCGACAAACTAGTCAATGTGCCCTCTCCACATTCAATAATTGCAGAAAGTACCAACACGTCTCGACAGGGTTTTGTTTTATCGTTTGATGGATGTATCGAAGTCGGCATAAACAACGCGTATGAACTAGAGCTTCGCAGTGGAGAAGGTGTCGCACATCCAGTTCCGAGCAGCAGCAAATGAGGAACTGCTGGGTAAGGAGAAGTCTCTCTGGATTTCGAAAAGCTGATGGCTTGTGATACTGGAGTTGAATGAATCTCATCATCACTCTCTGAAGAATTGTCCAAATCAATCTCATTGCCATCTTTTGCTGCGGCAACTGTGACATTCTCTACGCCGCACTTATACGTATGTTCCAGCAATGAAAGCACCTCAGAGTCTAGAAGTTTACTTTTGCCTTCACCATTGCCTGAAGTACACCGACTGAGTATCGATTCTGTTCTCGATAGAAATGCAAAAGGATGTGCATGCAACACATTTCTAGCTCCATTGAGTCGTACTGAACAACATGATTTCAACTGATAGCTATGTACACTCATGGCCTTACTTTCATCATCTGACGTGCTGTTGGTTTCAGCGATACGACCCTTGCTGCACGCATTAAGTGGAAATGCAAACGGAAGGTGCTGATTGAGCAGTTGAGATCTTTGTTGGGCTCTAATGAGTATACCCGGATCGAATCCACTGCGTCGATGAGGAAGCGTTGACAGATGGTACAAGGACTGCCGGCTCTCAATAAGCCACCGGGGAAGGCGAATCACGAACTTTTTCATTTTATCTCTGCCATTCGATGATTCTAAAGCTTCAGTGTGATGAATGCATGCCACTTTGTCAGCAGATTCATATTCGGATGCTGGAGCAAGGTGAAGAATGAAGTCTAAATAGGTTAGCTTATCATGGGCCAAATCAACGATTTCTTGAGGTAGATTTCTCAATACATTCCAGATTGAAGGTTCAACGTTACTGCAGTTTGTTGGTTCACTGCCGTCTTCATGCCGATCTACGTGTGGCAGGATTGCAAATGAAAGTGGCTCTAATTTGTTGTTGTCGCAGCCTGTAGCCTGATGGCATGATTTGATCATGACAATGTAAACAATTGAATTGTATTTTGCGGAGTCACAAGATGAGCCAACTCTTTTTCGCTTTCTGTCAATATCACAATCAGAATCAACCTCCACTGATTGAGCCCATATTCGCACGTATGAATCTTGATAGACATCCCACCAACACCCAACTTGATTGGGAACCTCACAAACACGTATAGATGGCCGTTTCCTAGCGTTCCCAAACAAAACATCTAATATACCATCAACTAATGATGATGTACTATGCGGGCCAATGATCGTTACATCACCGTACAGCATTGATGTACTCGTAGCATTCGCGACAGATGATTCTGAATCGTTGCAACTTTCCGAAGTTGTTGGATTGATTGTTTTGTAACCATAATGGGCCAAATTCAGGAAGACGGCGAGAAGTCCACCGACATTATCAAGTGTAGGGAGCAGTATGCACCGAAAGCAACCGCCTGATAGAAGTTGAAATGACTGATCGGATGACAATCGACTAGTTAGTGAAGGTAGACCGGTCAAATTGTACCGAGCTAGGATACTGTCTGGATTAGAGATGGATTTCCGTAGCGTCAGGAAAATTGCTGGGCCACCTGTGTATTCACTTCCATCCGTCAGGCAATCGAGGTAGGCTTCCATTGTGCGAAATGAAGGCGGCCGTGGCTTGATGGAGCTTGATGGCTCTACCATTGATGGGGGCGCTACTAAGTACGTATGGTAGTTAAGAGCTATCTACTACCTACGCCCGATCGATCGCACATTGACGAACTGATAGGCGGCAGCGCAGACCGAAACGGCTAGTAAAGTGCAAGTGAGTAACAATTATTAGCTGTTCCTGCTAGATATGTTAAGTAGCAACATTAATCAACATCATTATTTGTTTCGTGCCAGTGGAAAAGATCAACTGAAAAACTGATTTACCGACGATCCTCGCTAGAGTCATCACCATCATGATCATCATCCGAAGGTCTCGGCCAGCCATTCCCACTACAACACTCCACATCCCAGCCTGTCCTACCTCAATCAATCTTGATAGCACCATACCTCTTGCTACTATCATTTTCAACTCTTATCGGCACAGCCACCTCCTTATCTTCTCGAATCAATGAATCCAAAGATATCCCAAAGGATCCTTCGTCTTCGTACCACGTACCAACAGTGATAATCGCCATGTATGTGCAAGAAAGGCTTCCACATCTATTCTACAAAGGAGGCTAGACCGTTGTCGCCTTCGAACAAGTCAGCGTGTCACGAGCTTTGGGCTCCGCATGGCCAAGTAGTACAACAACATCGTAGTCCCATCTGCGATCGTTCATGATACTTTTGAGCATACACAAATGCTCTCTGTGCCGCTCACTCTTTTCCGATTGACTGTACGGTGTGCCTCCAACGATGTTAATGCCAAAGAAGAGAACGCGCTTTTGGATAAAGGCAAATGATTTGTCTAAAGCTCCCCATCTGGTGAGAGGTATAGTATGATTCCAGTATTTGTCAATGTAGCCAAAGTATTCAGACCAGTAGGCTTCTGCTTGTTCGTGATCGTCACAGTCTTGATACCAGGTTGTTAGTTGATAGCGAAGCAGTCAATAACCATTTTATGTGGATATAATACGGCGACACGTCATGATAAAACTCACCGTTTAAATCGTTATCCCCTGGCAATACAAAGGTGGGCACGGGAGAACGGGAGACTTTCTCAAGGTCCTAGAAGCAGTTTGATACGCCCATTCTTCGCAATTATCCTTCTTTTTGTACTCCAAATCACCCAAGTGGACAACAGTTCTGCATCAAGGACAAAGCTTCCATCACATTGGGCAAGACTTCATCCCATTCATAGTCCGTGTAAGGGGCATCTGCCATGACATAAAATGTGATGGTGGCATCCTCTGTAGAACGAGGCGATGTTTCAACATCAGACTGTGTTAGTAAGGCAGTTTGATTACTCAAATCAGATGTCATCATGTCACCAATGTTCTATAACAGACTCGAATACAGCAGCATTGCAATATACAAATGCATACCAGGTTTTCTCGAGTTGAACTTACCGGAACCACCAAACGATTGCAATGACTGAGTATGAATTGACCGCTTCTTGACGTTATTCTTCTTCTTGTCACCACTTAAAAATGCTGCATAGGCTCCAGCACCAGCCACTCCCAAGAACGCAAACAATAAAGCCCACTTTCTCTTATTACCCCTCTTCACAGAATTGGTAGACAACGACAGCGACACCTTCACAGTTTCAGGCACAGTATCATCATCATCTTGACATGTAACATGCACAGTATCATCCTCTTGACATGTAACATCTTGATGATGCTTTATCCTCGAAACACTACACAATATCCTCGATGGACGATGGTACGTCTTGGTCACAGTCTAGGGGAAGTTCGGCGTAATTCACACGGTAAGGAGTGCACCTCGTCATCGTCTCTGTCTCGTCGATCAATGACACCTTCGTAGTTGGAGGAGAGTTCGAGGATGGCCTCGACATTGCTAGCGGATTCGCCGGAGGTATTTTCCCTTTTGTGCGGGAGGAGACTCTTCCTAATTCGGTGCGGGGTGGAGAGGACGACATAGGCATTTGCACCTTAGATTGAAGCCGAGTGGCGGGTGGCGGGCGAAAAGAGGAAAGAGTGGCAGATGGGTTGAAGCTTGATCTTGAACTTCAACTGAAAGTTAGCTGTTTCCGTTCAAATGAGATTGGCGTCAAGACAAAGGTTTATCACGCCAAAGTTCGTTTAAAGTTTATGGCTTCTTGCTGAACCGTAAGTCACCTCATTCTTCATGAGATAGAGGTGATTGTTTCATGATGATGAACGGATTTTCTATTGCAAGCTGACGGTTTGCAGGGAGAAAAATGATGGGGGTAGGTTTGCTAGAGAGAGAAGTGGTGGGAATGGCTCACACTTGTGCTGTCGACCACATAGTTTGGCAGTGGTGCATGTCATACAATCTGTGATTTCAATTGCATCAAACCTCAATCAAACCATGATGGTGGAAAGCCCCATCTCTCCTCTTTCACCAGGAGACTCCACCAACACCGGCTCATCGGCCTACTCCTCTGATAACTCCGTCGAATCTCTATCTGTTGGCCGCTCTCACCGCTACAAGGTTGCCATGACGGCCCGAGCCCGACAGCGTCGCATGAGACGAATGATCGAAATGATCGATGACGAAAGGGCCGTGATCTCACCCGATAGCAGGCGCACAGCCTCACCTGCTTCAATCAAGTATACGGAGCGCAGTTTGTCTGCCAGTCGTCGCAGGTCGAATTCCAATCCTAGAAAGGCTGCTGCTGCTTTCAGTGCAGCCAGTCCTACGTCCAAAGAAAGTAGTACCAAGGCCACTCCAAAGAGAAGTAATACTCATCCTGCAAATGGAAGCAAGAATGTCTACGTGCACGAGATCCCAACAGCAACGCCCAACACGCCCAATCCTTCTTTTCCTAGATCTTCACCTGCCTTCCCAACCTCTACCTTCCTCACAATGCCAGACATTACATTCCACACTCCCGGAAACGATACCAATGTGACCGAAGAAGAAATTGTCAAGAGTACAGTCGATCAGGCATGGTCCGAGGCTACCACTCCATCCATCCTTATGCGCGAGGAGATCTTTCACCACAAGGCCGCAGCCAACATTGTACGCCTCTTGACACCCGATCGCATGTTCCACGGTACTTTGCCCGAAAGTAGCGGTGCGGTATTCGATGAAACTGCCGATGCCAACGATGCACTCGCTACCGAGACCGCCCGACCAGGATTGACAGACACCTTTCAATGGAACAGCTTCGATCAAATGACATTCAAGAAGGAATTCGCTCAAGTTCCCGACGACGAAGACGAAATAATGCGCAGGGCGCTCACCACCCGAATGATTGGGCCGAATCAACAATTGGCAGATTTGCTATCGCAAATCAATCGAGATGTCAAGACCACACCCGAAATTGGCCGGGCCTATGCCACGAGGAGGAAGAATGCCTGCGGTGCACTCAAGGTGCTCAGTTCCAAGGAGGAGAATCGTCTCAAACTATGCTGGACTACGGGAATGTTGGATGCCATTTCTTCGGTGTTGAATGATGTCAAGACGCCTACGTTGGATGGTTTGTCGTTTAATGCCAATACGGAGGCGAGGAATAGGATTGTTAATACGTTGCAGAATTTGGCGGCCGATAAGAGGAATCGGATGTTGATTTGTAATACTGCTGGGGTGTTGGATGCTATCAAGGCGTGCATTGCTGGAGATGAAGGAGAGTCGCGTCAGGGTTGCTGTATAGCTTTGTTGCAGCTTGCCAAGAGTTCGGACACGAGGCCTCTTATTATTCGTTGCCCTGGGTTGCTTGATGCTTTGGCCAAGGTTATTGAGGTGCCCAAGGTGGTCCCTCCATCACCTGTTGGCATGCCTTCCAGGAGGGGATACGAGAATCCATACCTCAAGATATTTGAGAGCCATCTAAGCCCTGGTGAAGATCACATATTGAGCGACCCAAGCCAAAGTTTCATCAGTCCCAATGACACCGCCTTGAGCCCCGAAGATACGATGTACAGCCAGCAAGATAGTACGTTTACAGACAGTGACGTTGAAAGTCCAAGAAGTCCAGGTCACGCCATCAGTCCCAATGACACCACACTGAGCCCTGATGAATCAATGTACAGGCATGATGTAGTTACAGATACCGAAGACGACGCATCAAGTGTAAGTAGTTATAGCTCATGCTCTTCCAAGAGCGGATCTGAGACACATGGAAGTCATGCAGAGCATACCGAACACACTGAAGACCACACCGAAGATCATACCGAAGGTCATACCGAGAGCAGTGAATCGGAGGAGCATTCTAAAGAGCATGCGAACGACGAGTATCTAGAGGAGAATCCATTATCACATGGGCCAGGTAGATGTATCATCATTCAATCGATGTCGGAGATGGAGATTTGTTTCAAGTCTCACAGTGATTCCGATGAGAAGCAAGAAGATGATTATGACTCTGATCCCAACCAGTTTTTGCATGGAGCCAGGCTTAATATCTTTGGTTGTTTGCTGTTGCTAGTGAAGAGCAAAGAGAATGCGGTGAGTACACGACGCACCGAGCTGTGTGATCCTTCCATCTATCGTAATACGATCCAGACTCATTCTTGTGCACCTAATTTGATTCAACAGTTTGAGATTGCGCGTGCCGAACCATTGGTCAAAGCTCTGATTGACGTTTCAAAGAAGCAAAAGTCGCCTGCACATTCTCGTGCGCTTACCATTCTAGCGCATCTCACCCGCCACCCCATGAATTGCCACCACCTGACCTTCCATTACATCCAGCTGCTGCCAATGCTACAGACTGCCACCGAATCATCAGATGCGGATGCTCGCAAGTATGCTCTACGTGCATTGCAAAACCTGAGCATGAACAATTCGTGCAAAACGACAATTGCTCATACTGACAAGATGATTGCATCTCTCACTGATCGATGCAATGGAGAGACCAATGAAGAAGTGCACGCCGCAGTTGCTACCATTCAAAACTTGTCAGATGAACCCGCCAACCTGATTCAGTTTACCATTGTGAGACACTGCATTGGAACTGTCATGTCCATTGCTCGCTCAAACAAGGCAAGAATGGACGAAGGGATTGAAACGAAATTTACTCAATTCATGGCGCAGAATACACTGGCAAAGCTGAGTTACTGGCTCCGTAAAATTGCTACTAGTTCCTCTCAAAGAATGTGCAAGGATGTAAGGTCTCAAGCTGGGGCTGCTGTGCCACTTTATGATGCTGTTTTGCAGCCAATAGATTATGAGCAATGGAAATGAATGGGATGAACCGAAGAAGCCCTCCACCCAACCACAGTTATGCACCAAAATGTATGTTGTTTATGTGTCACCTTTTCTTGAGTCTCGATTAACACTTGAACTATAAAGGCTGCATGATGTTAAGGAGTGTGCGCAGCTTCTTCATTGTTCTCTTGTCTTTTGCTTTGAAAAAGAGCCTTTGGTTAAGGTCAAACTGCATCACTGGAGTATTATGTTTGATAGGAAAAAATGATAATGAGCAACTTCATTTTCTTTCCACTCAGCATTAGCTTCCGAAGTTCGGATCTGTACGGCAAGCTAGGCTCAACCTGCTCAACCTGCTCAACCTTGCTCAACCTTGCTCAACCCTCTGCAGTCACCACAATAGCAAGCTTCACAATGAAAAGATCCGTTGCCTTTGCTACCATCCTCGCAGCAGCCCATCCGGTAGGTGCATTTCTTCCAGTATCCCCGAGACCATCTGTGAGAAAACGGCTTCGACTCTCGAGCATCAATCCATCACCAGTGCACCCATTCACTTCATTGCAGTTGAGTTCGAACGATGAGAACAGCGGAGCGACCGCCTCCATATCCAAATCTGAAACCATATTGCAAGAGTTCCATCAATCCGAATACACATTCCGAATTGTAGTGATTGGTAATGGCGCCATACTCGAAACAACGTCAAAGTTGGGACCCAAAACAGCTACTGCCATCTCGCCCAAGACAGGTGACAAACTCATGACTTTTGCAAGCGCAGATGCATCCTTTGAGTTTCATGTCAAGGTCGATCAAGTATGCATGGTGACCTTTGTGAAAACGGAGAAGCCAGACGGGAAGACAGTGCGTGTCAGTCGTTTCCTTAATGAGAAGGGCACTCCAATCTGCAGCCTAATCCTGGCAGATCATTCTGAAAAAGCAATCAACTGGTTTGAGGGCATGGTCGAAAAGTATGGTCAAGAAGCTATCATGTAGGTGTGCCAATAATATATGTGCACGGTCGGATGTTACGACTGGATGTGGCCAATTTGAGTGGGCGAATAATCAAATGCTGAGCAGTGGACACGCTTAACGGCTAACTTAGGTTATGCAGTGTTATGCAACATAGGTTATGCAGTGTTCTGCAACAATAACTTTTATCCAACTCCACAACAAACTAATGTCATTGAACTTAGAATTATGAGCCATCCATCCTAGAATTCATCAAGAATGGATAAAACACGTCGTGTGGAACAGAGAAGATCAGTGTTGGCGGAGGACTCTTCACAATGTTACTTTTAGGAGTTGCATAGGTCCATGCCACAGATGTTGTGAATGGATACGGTTGCTTCTCATTTGGCATCAGCTTATGATGTAGTATGTGGCCATCATAATAAGATTGCTTGGCACTAAAACAGAAATCCAGCGCCAACATTGAGAAGAATATTGAACATACGACAACGCAGGGTATTGTTTCAGACTCACCTCAATATTTTTGCTTGCGGGTTCTCTACATTACCAACATGAGTCCAAAGGATTTCAATTCTCAACTTAGTGGGCATTCCTACACACTTGTTCTCTGAATCAAGCCAGCTGCGACTTTTCACGGCAAACACAGGCTCATTCATCGGTGACTCAATCTTAATCCATTGGTTCACGTCGAGCGGATCGGCATTGCCAAAAATGCCTAAATAGTCTTGATTCGTCTCCAGCCATTTGGGGTAAACAAAAGTATCCTCCCCAATCTTTTGTTCCAATAACAACGGATGTTGATTTGAAGTACAAAACTCTTTGAGCTCCTGTCTTGTCATCGGCTGAGTACACCCAACAAACAAATCTTTAGCAAACCCTACAATTGATCTCTTAGTTGGCGAGTTGCTGCATTGTCCACCGATACCCGTATCCATCACCATAAACCCGGCCTCTTGAGGAATCACATGAGATATTGTTTCATTTGTATCTGGACTTGTAGCACCGAGTGTGGGCAATCCTACAATATAGCCAGGGTTTCCACTGCGCTGTCTTCGCTCTAATGAGTCTTCTTCATCAGCTTGAACAAAATTGATTGCAAAGTTTTGCCTTAACTCAGTAGTTTCGATGCCGATATCCACACTCTCCGCTTCCACCAATACATCAAGAATTTTCGTTCGGTTGTAGACCACGGTGTATGTCAGAGATTTCAATGCATTTTTGCAGTGCAAAGTGTTAGCATCCCACACGGCTGGAACTACATTGTTTGAAGGATGGACTTCGGCTCTAAGCGTCGAATCTTTCTCTGACTCGACAAGAGATGGGGCGTACCGTTCAACATTGAATTTGTTGTGACACTCTGTGGAGAGATTCTCAATGTTACGCAAGCAAGAAATGTCCTCGTTTAGGCCAAAACGAGCAGCATTGGCATCTATACAATATCCTCCGTCTCCTACTGATGGCAACATGAGATGGCCTCTGCTTGAAATCAAGCCTTGATCAGACATTGAATACGTTGCAATCGAATCTCCAAGTTGTTGATATGCGCCATATGATACATTGTCAGTGTCTGCATACGAATGAAATGTTGCAGGCTTGGGCAGTTTTGATCCAGGTGAAAACACTTGAGATGCACGTGGGTAACCTTGATCCTCTAAATACACTCCTTTCACGGCACTGTTGTCTTGCTCAATACAGATTAGATTATGGAGTTGATCTCTTGGAGAATTGGCAACTCGATATGGATATTTGAGGTTTGCAGTCTCCAGTCGAGATAAAGTCTCGGTGCACAATATATTAGTTGGAGGAGGCGAACCACTGTCGAGGCATTCAATAAACGAGTGATCGCCGCATTCTTCGTCACAGCAACAATTTATGTCACAGACACCAGCCGTCAGGTCACAGGTGCAGTCGCAATCAAATTGATTGCATTCTTGGTCATTGATGGCTCCGGGCCTCTTGCAATGACACCCTGGAGGCATTAAGAAAGTGTCATAGGACGAGGCTCGAGCAAGCACAAGAAATAGAAGTATCAGCATTGACCTCGTTGCTAAAGTGAAAGTAAGATGTCGGTTTGGTACTATATTGCTGATGCTATGGATGATGCTATTCTTTAAGGCGTGAAGGTTCCAAGGTGCTGGCTTTCTGCCATAGAACAATTCTATGCTTTCTGCTTTTATTTTAAAATACTTATCGTAAATATGAATATCGTAGATTGAAGATGGGCCAAGCAAAGATGCGTTAGGTACAAGGCGACACGATGAAAAGATCACACAGAACTCAATTGCTTTCCCATCAAATCAGCCCCGAACTGACCGTGCGGCAGTCCAAGGAGGAACCAGGGCAACAAATAAAATGTTCGTTTGTCCACATATCCATGCTTTACATAGAGACGTTTGGCAGGATTGCCTCTCACAACTCTCAACGTAATCTTTGTTGCACCCCTTTCTCTAGCCTTTTCATCCGCCCAGTTTAGAAGCTGCGTCCCTACTCCCATCCCACGAGCATTTTTGGTGACTGCTACGTGATCCACATAGCATTCATCTACATCTGGTACATGAAACAACTTCTCAACAAAAGTCGAAGCTTGGCTAACCTGACGCAGAGTAACAACGCCGACTATCGTCTGATCAGATTGTCTAATTGCAACTCCATACGTAGATCTTCTATCGGGATCATCTTTATAGTCGAATTCCACTTTTGATGCAGGGCACCATGAGTATGGGCAGCCGCCGAAGCACCATCCTCTGGTTCCAAAGAAATCATTCTCAATTTTCATCGCTTCATCGAATTGCTGTTCTTTCAGAGATTGAATCACTATCTTTCCCTTATGTTCATCGTCTCTGATAATAGAACTGTAGTTCGGAGCTGATATTGTTTCGCTCATCATCGATCTATTGATAGGTACTCGCTGCTCAAAGCTGTTAGCTGTGAGTACAGTGAGAGTAGAATCACTGTTAGAGGATATTCAGTTGTTAAATTATGCGACCGAGTTAAGTAGCACTAACAGTTGAAACAAAGACCCTATCGTCATCATGGCTATCGTGCACCGTGCACCGTGCACCGGTATCAGTCGTACCAAGATGAAATGCGGCAAGGTTTATACCAGATTGAATGAACGACGCCAGCGGAGTCTCGTTTGTCGGCAAAGACTCTGGAGTACGGAGTTAAGGGGTGGAAGCTGCACAGGCACTGCGATCTATCGTACTTATGGCAGAGCGTGTGTGTGTGTTATCTTTGCTTCGAGAGAGATGAGTGGGCAATTTTTACTTTCTAGTTATTTTTAGTCGAAACGCTAACCATCTACATCGGTCAAGGCTGCAGGTCGGACCGCCAAGTGTTTTCAGCAGTTCTTGCAGCTTGACCAAGCTGACCTTAAATTATATCATTACTCATAGGATCTATCTTGCTTTCCATATATGCATTCGATATATCTCCTGTATTATACAGCTGTATGGCAAGTATCCACTTCTCACCCACAGACGGAGATCCCTGATGCATCGTCCTGGAGTCAACCCTTCCCTTTACATCAGTAGGGAAATGAATCAAAGCTCTGCCCTTCTTCGGTACTACTCTGAGGTTTAAGTTTGGAAAATAAGTCGAACCTCCATCCTCTTCCGCAACATCGTTGAGGTAACAAAACACAATACCATAACAATGATACTTCTGCGGCTCTCTTGGATAAGGAGTTGTTTTGAACATTCCACTCAACGATATCCGGGTATCATCGACATGCAAAACAGTTTGCTGGTTCTTGCCCTGTTCATAATGAATCGCAATTACAAGTCCAACCTCAGCATTTGTGCAGTTGGTCATACTTGTGATTTTGTCTATGATTGATGGTATTTCTCTTTTTGGAATCAAAGCTCGCTCGTAGTTCGCGTCTTCAACTTTGACAAACTTCTCTGTTTCATCGTCATATTCCATGCGGTACTCCATGTAAGGGGTGATTTTTGTGATAATTCTCTCAATTTCATCATCTGATAGAAAGTCATCAATCTCAAAGATGTCTGGGTCACTACGAATCCTTCTCAATCCAGGATAATCAAGATTGACCTGGTGGAATGGTCCAATGAGAGGTTTCTGAATCTTGGTCCTCAGTGCTCCAATACCTTTCGCATAATTAACTGCAACCATTTCCTCCAGCTGCTCTTCAAGATCCCAATTTGAAGATTGTACTGGTACTTTGACAAGTTCCTCGCCTTCCTTGACATCTTGAGTTGCAACAATGGCACAGAATGGCGAAGCATTTAGCAAAGGCAGCGTGATACAGTTGGATTCACTTGCAGTGGATGCAGTTTTGATAACCCCACCTAACCACCCGGGTCTTATTTCTTTTCCAGACATGGACAAGATGAACATTCGGATAAAACGTGTGGTTCCAAGAGCTGTCGAAACAGGATCTGGAATTGAATTTCTGTCCAAACTAATAACCAATCTGATGTTCACTTTCATTACATCGCAAATGCCCCCACGAAAAAGCTCTTCGTCTTCTTCCGTGTTGAACTCGATGTATTCTATGTCACCCTCCTTCACATTACGAAGCCCAATTGCGTGTATGGGGAATAACGTCAAGATATCGCCCTTTTTAACATCTTTCGTGGCGACTACCGCAGAGCAGCCTTTCTCCTGGCCATCTATCAGTTTGCACGCATCAGCCCAGTCTGGCGGCTGATACTCCTGTGAGTTTTGAACCTCAGAGCATACGCTGAGTATATTCTTCACATCCTCTTGCGAAACGTATTCACCAAAGTGTGCATCGAAGACGTCGACTGCTGGTTCTACATCTAATTTCGATTCTGTATCCTTGGCAAATAATAATGCTCTACTGTTTCGACTGTTGATTGGCGTGACGAATGTGTGAGCTCCTCTGATGTGCACTGCGACGATGGCCAGTGTAAATAACATGTTGATAAGAATGATGTTGAGGGGGTGGATGGGGGATGGGTGAGGGGAGAGGCTCTGTTCGAT
This sequence comes from Cyclotella atomus, assembly GCA_036939935.1. Lineage (NCBI taxonomy): Eukaryota > Bacillariophyta > Thalassiosirophyceae > Thalassiosirales > Thalassiosiraceae > Cyclotella > Cyclotella atomus. The sequence continues at coordinate 2,583 of JALLPI010000396.1, read as the reverse complement.
ATTACATCCGACAGGTAAGAGTGATTCAAAAGGCTTAGTAATACCTCTCTATCTCTCGAATTCATGATCCTCTTCCCGCCTCCCGCCTTCCCGCTTCTCACACTTCCGACCTCTTCCGACATCGATCCGAGTGCTGGCTGATGATACAACATGGCTATGGAGGGGCGGGCGCTGCCGGCACTTCCACCTTTACTTATCCGAGAGGTGGTATTCGAGCATATTGTATCGGATTTTCCAAAAGATTGCGAGGAAGAGAATGAAAAGAACACACCATGGCGCAATCTGATGAAACTGGCTGTGGTGAAGGCAACCCTCGCCTTGTACTAGATAGATCCTTTTTGATCTTCTTTGAAAGGCCATAAATTCTCTTTCATACCAAATAATCTTTCTATCGAACGATGCCCGCTGCAGCCATTATGCCGGTAGCCGTTTTGATCCTTGCAGCTCAAGGAGCCGCTGGCAAGGAAAACTATCTTGCTCTTCACAAAGACACTGTCCATTGGGGGTACTTCAGTAAGAATGAAAAGCCTGTCATGACGATTGATTCTGGGGAGAAGATTACTGTTGAGATGGCGACACACCATGCGTGTGACGAGTAAGTTCTTTGCTTGGTCTCACTCTACATAATGTTGCATGCCGAACATGCTTACAAGTTGTTGACTTGCCATTTTCGATTGCTGCAAATTTTTCAGCTGGGACAAAATGATTAAAGGTGATGCTGGCATGGAAAGCATCTACGAATGGGACGAAGATGGTGCAAATGAGCCATATCGTGGAGCCACTGGAGGTGGTGACGGCGTTCACATCCTAACTGGTCCCATTTATGTCAACGGAGCTGAACCAGGTGACATTCTCAAGGTTGAAATCCTTGACCTCAAAGCTCGCAAGAATCCAGATGGAAAGTCTTTTGGTTCCAACGCCGCTGCTTGGTGGGGATTTCAAGCTCGTACCAACAAGACAGATGGCACCCCATTCAATGCTGGCTCATTCACTGAGACGCCTGGAATGAATGATGAAGTGGTTACCATTTATGAAATAATTAATGGACCTGGCGGTTCTTATGCTGTACCTTCGTATCAGTTTGAGTGGCCAGAGATTACAGATCCCCAAGGAAACCTCCGCGACTACATTGCTTATCCTGGAACATGTGTCCCTCACGATCCTCATGGTAAAACGGTTCCTTCCAGTGACATCGTTGATGCTGGCTGGAGCAAAAGTGAAGCAATCGTGTACTACGACGACCCCTTTCAGGCTGAAATTCCTGTGAACTTTCACATTGGTTGCATGGGACTTCCTCCCGCTTCTCACGACGCTGTCGATTCCATCCCTCCAATGCCAACAGGAGGCAACCTGGATAACAAGAGGATTGGTGTTGGGACCACAATGTACTACCCCGTCGAAGTGGCAGGCGCTCTTTTATCTATGGGTGACGCTCATACTGCCCAGGGAGACTCAGAACTTGATGGTACTGGAATCGAAACGTCTGTCACAGGAGACTTCAAGATTACTGTCATCAAGGCAGCTGATTTTAATGGGTGGCAGAAAGTACTAGATTTTCCTTTAGGAGAGACGAAGGATTCATTTGTGAGTTCATTTGTTTCTAAAACAACATCTCCTTTCATTTTACTAACTCAGCAAGTATTCTTTCAGATTGTACATGGCTTTACTGAGACCGACTACTTGGACACATATGAGGACAATCCAAGTGATATCTACGGGGCTTCCAGCATTGATAAAGCGATGATGAATGCCTACACTCAGACGAGGAAGTTCCTCATGCATGCGTATGGTGTTACTGAGATTGAGGCTAACACACTCATCACTCAAGCGGTTGACTTTGCCATGACCCAACTAGTTGATGGAAATTGGGGCGTTCATAGTGTCATCCCTAAAAAGGTGTTTGATGCTGGCCTGAAGAAAAAAGCAAAGTCTGGAAAACGAACCAGAGCATAAGACCATCATTGTGTTATGTCTGCCTTGGTTGATATTTGATTGTGCTTTAATTTGTAGGTTATCTGTCTGTCGTATCATTCGCATTGCGAATACTTTTCTTCTTAAGTAATGTCATTACTTAAACATAGTTTCATTTCAAGTTCAAGTCTTTTCAATAATTTGTGTAAAAGCCTTCAATCTTCACCTATCATTCATCGCCTCCGTACATGTGACAATCTACCATCAGCGACCAGCATGATAGAACGAGCTTGACCTCCGCTCGTTACTACATATTAACTTTTGTCTCTCGAATATTATCTTTCATACAAACTTCATCCGACAGGTAATCTTGAATCCAAAGGCTTAGTACTACCTTTCGATCCTCACAAAACATCAAGTGATGCTCCCATGGCAATTGCGCTGCACTAGAGCTTTGTCAAATCAATTAACATGCCTAAAACTATGATGTCATTCGAAGAGATGATCTTTCAGTATGTGAGAAAAGAGAAGAGCATTGCTGCACATGATTCCAAAATGTAATGATATTCTAATTCACCATTGATGAATTCATTTATAGGGAAGGTTTCATAACAACAAAGTTGTTGAGAAGCAGTAGGAGTACCTAGTCCGGTTCACTGTTTTCTACTGTTT
>JALLPI010000395.1:0-32509 GCA_036939935.1 Cyclotella atomus | reverse complement strand
CTTTATCCATGTTTGTGGCATTAGATTATTGGTCAGGGTGAATTTATAAACACACCTATATTAATGGCTTATGAGATGTGGGTTGGCGTGCGGAACCCAATCCAACCTGAGCATTTACGAGGTAGAGTCGTGATTTTAAATCGGATCGCATCTATCTTCGAGAGGAAGTGTTGATATCTGTGAGTTGGAATCAGGAGTGGAGAAATGGCACCAAAAGGGCTCAGGACTCTACACCCCTATGTACTGGTTCCCATGTGTATTTAAACTGTATGTGTATCATTCAAATTGATTTGAGTTGGCGAAGATACATTCGACCGAGATAGTGTGCGTCAAGCCAGCTTGTTTATGTTAGATGTTTAAGTGTTATAGTGTGAATGTGTACCCCCAAAATACAATAGAGATTGAATTGATTGGTTAGACTTACGCATTACAAGAAAGGGAACACCCGCAGAAATATTAGATCATCCCTATTATCACGATGCTTTTTCTCAAGGATCAAGGAAATGTCCTGGAAGTCGAGTCGAGAACAATGAGGTTTTATTGTTGATTTCTCAATGGGTTTTAGATTGGAAGATGAGTGTTCCAGTCGGGCATGGATGGGGTGATGTTACTTATTGTATGCATGGGATGGTTCATCCGGATTTACCAGAGATTACATTTGTAAAAAGGGATTGATGCGGGTGTACTTGTGAATGAATTGAATGTTTGTACAGTATAGTGTTGGCTTATCTTGCGGCCTGTATTTTTGATTGATGTAACACATGAGAATCATCTGAAGTGTCTAATGTGCTCTAGTAGCAGCCAACCGGTTTGGAAGTACCATACTCGTACAAGTACTGTCAATCATCACCAATGACAGATCTCACAGGTGAAGATGTCGTTGTTATGTGGTCAGTAGCGATACGATGCTTTCACTTGATACTTCTAGAGTCTCATCTCTCAACCTTAAAGGAGTAATCAAGATTGCAGCGGCTTTTGTGCTGTTCGAGTTGACATCCTTGACATCGGCTTGTGTTTGTAGGTTTCGACAGGTTATTTAAGATGCGTTTACCTCAATTTACCTCTAGGGATCTCATCTCATCTCATCTCTCGATCGCTCGACCTTCGACCTAGTGATGATGACCCATGCTGGTATCAGTGGCGGCACCGCTCTAGCTCTTACCTCAAAGACGCCGCTCCAAAGGGTTACAAGCCTTTGCCGTCCTGCTTGCCTGTCTTGGATTTTATAGTCTTGTGACCAAGGTCGGTCGTTTGCAACATTTCCAAGTTTCTTATTCGGAAAGTAACGAGGGCCTTCTTGCTATTGCAAGGAAAGCTCTTAACGAAGACCGTGCTGCGAATAATATAGTAGCGGATGCTGTAATTGCAACAGCTGCTGCGACACAAGATCAATCTAATTTACGAACTGGTGCTGCAGCTGATACGAGCAACAACAACACACCGCAAGAACCAGCAACTAAAGATGGAACCAAATCTAAAGAAAATAGTGAAGCAAATGAGCCATCTTACTCTCCAACAAACGAGCCATCTTGCTTCAGTGAAGCTGAAGCTGAATGCCCCATTGAAACAGAGGGACATAGTCCGGCAATTGATACATTGCAATCAAATGAATTTCATGAACAAAGGTGTGAACTATTGAAACAACACATGAGTGGTCATTGGGTACATTATTTCTCCTCCTGTGATAACATATCTAATACCGTGATTCAGAAAGATCCGTCAGTAGAGCAAATCGCATTCCCCATGACAGATGAGATGTCGAATGATGCATCCATTCGACTTATGCACTTTTCTGAAGAGATGAATTGGTTGCAAGGTAAAAAGACCGATTTCGATGGGTGTAGGATGCAATCCACATCTGATAAAGGAAGAGGGATATCCTATTTGTCATCTATAGGTAATCAATGTGATGGATGTAACATGTTAGAGTTCCAGCCAACATTTTCCTACTGGTCTTCTGCAAATGATGAGGGCAAGTACAATTTCATGAAAAACAGCCCTTCCGTTCGATTGGCTAGATGCTTTGCCGTTAAGAATCAGACTGTATGCTTTGTTGGCGATTCTGTTGATTACCAACTCTATTATGGTTTCAAGAACAACCTACATCGAGCAGAAACTCTGCACAAGAAGAAATGCGGCAGTTCTTTCTTGAATATATCCTCTACAGAATACCCAGCGCAGTACTCAACAAATAATGGGACAATGGAAGACAGGAAATACAGGAAACGTATGGAAGATGGCTTTTGGGTGCTCATGAATGAAGTAAAGGAGACTACAGTCCTTTTTTATGATACTCATGATGAGTTTAGATTCAGGTATCTTCAACATTACTGGTATGCGCCGTGGACGTATGAAGACATGAATAGTTGCGACGTTATCATGATGAGCCAAGCACTACATTACAGGCCACCTGACACAGACGCATTATTCAATGATACAATGGCAGCCACTACTTACTTGGCAAACTTTACGGCGGCGAAAAGGGAAAATGAGAAAACGGCTGCAAATGAAAGGTTGCGATTCGGAGGTCTTCCTTACCAGTACATTTTGACACGCCTGATGGCCATTATCATGATGTTCTAACGGCATGCGTGGCACACAAGGATGAATAAATGCTACAAGAGGGAAATGAACTGCAAGAATATATGAAAACTCACAAAAAAGCATTTGCTAAGCTTTGTCAGACGGATACAAGCTCCTGTGGCCAGATGACTCATACTTGTACAGTTGATACAAAGTCTACGGTTTTGTTCACGGTGCATGCATTTTGGGTGGCAAACAACATGACTGACGAGTTGAAACTTCACGAGAATGATGAGGCTATTGTAACTGGGACGATTCATAATTGGCCACTCTTTGATCTATTTAACACACCCATGTGGCATTTCTTTCACTAAGTCCTAGGATGTTGCGATTGTACTCATTTCTGTTATGTACCCGCCTTGTTTGAAGAAGCATTCGAGAGATTGGATCTTATACTATCGGCCGTAACATCATCACACCCAGGGAATTAGACGAGATAGTATGGTTTGTGGAAATCATACGTGTGTTCATCATGACGCAGCCAATTAAGAAATACAGGCTCGAGCAGATAAGATACAAGTAGATGTAGCCGGTGCACCTATTAGTTTGAATGCAAGAAACTCCAAATATCAAGTGGTTTAACTACAAAGTGTCATTCCTCAACACCTCTCTAGGCAACTACGGCACCTCCAAACCCAACGTTACATAATCAATGGACAGATACTCCAGTGCATTCCTCAGAGAAGCAGCATTGTAATACAGGTTTTCTCCGGAGCATGTGTCGCATGATGATTGCTATTCCCCGTATTATTATGTCTCTCTGCCTCCACACCCTTGAAATAACCAATTGTTACAAGAAGAAGTTAGCACATTAGCCACTTCAGATGATTCTATGTTCATGTGATGTTTGATGTTACACTAATCGGAAATACAGACGGCAAGATGAGCCAATTCTAACAACAATGTACGCTGTACACATCATTCAATCTATTACGTCCATCCACACGAATCAATTCCTCTTTTCAAATGTAATCTCTGGTAAATCCGGATGAACCATCCCATGCATACAATAAGTAACATCACCCCATCCATACCCGATTGGAACACTCATCTTCCAATCTAAAACCCATTGAGAAATCAACAACAAAACCTCATTGTTCGCGACTCGACTACCAGGACATTTCCTCGATCCTTGAGAAAAAGCATCGCGATAATAGGGATGGTCTAATATTTCTGCGGGAGTTCCCTTCCGTTTTACGATAGAGTCGGGAAACCAACGCTGCGGATTGAATTCTTGGGGGTTGTCAACCATATCTGGGTCTATCCCTACCGAATGAGCGTCTAGGACTATCAATGAATTTTTGGGAATGATGGATCCGTGTATTTCTAAATCGGATAATGCATTCTCTTTAAAGATGGTGAGAGGTGCTGCGGGCGTGAGTCGATGTGTTTCGCGTAACACGGCGTGGAGGTAGGGGACATTGGCCTTTCGTAAGGATTCGGCATTGAGGCCTCCGTGTTTGGTTGTGCTTTCTACGAGTTCGGCGTGGAGTGTTTCTTGGACTTCTGGGTTGAGTGCCAAGTGGAGCATATTCCAACTCAATAAGGAGCTAGTCGTATCGATCGCCGCAGTAAGCGCCACCTTGATAATCTCGGCCAATTCCTCCTCTCGTATCGACTCATCCTCCTCTTGACGCAGTATAGCTCTGCCCAAATAAGAAGATTGCTCTGCCTCTGTCAATTCCCCATTCTCATACCGTTGACGAAACTGCACATACTTTTTCTCGGCTATACCAAACGCTGTCTCGAATGCCTTGGCCATCTCGTGATACATGCCACTCGTGAAACCGAACTTGTAAAGTATAACGTGCAAAGGTGAAGTCATTTGTTTCAACATCTGATCCATTCCATGGACGGCGGCATTACAAAACTCTATATTCTCCGCGTCCCTTCCAGTGCTGGGGTCTGCCATTTTACTCAGCGAACCGAACATCAATGCTGTAAACAAATCAAAGGAGCATCGATTGGTATATGCGTTCAAATCCGCAGTAGATGAAGGAGCACCCACACTAGCCAATTGGGCGGCATGCGCCATGATGGGGATATACCCACGAGCACTTTGAGGACTGAGCATATCCGTCTGAAGGAAGTTTCTGACTCGCTTCCACGTCTCTCCCCTGCCAGCAAAGCCGATGGCATCTTCGGCATCGTTAATACCCTTGCCTAGTATGGAATTCTTGGAGCGAAGCCAATGCACTAACGGCCATTCGGATTCGACAACCCCACGTGGATATGGCTGAGAAGCTCGCTCTTGTCGGATTACCTTTTGCATTTCGTTGGCGTCGGTAATGACGTACATTGTGCCGTGAGATCCCTTGCCCAGGCCGGGGATGCCGATGGAGTAAAAGTCTCCGTAGCGCTTTCGAATGGTGGGGTAGAAATCGTAGTAGGTGGTGGGGCCGAAGGTGGGGATGCTGCTGTATTGTGGGATCAGGGAGCCGAGGTAGGGGAGGGATGGGATGTGTTGGAGTTGGACATTCGCATGGTTACTGCTGCTTGTGAAACTACTTTGAGAATTGGAGGAAGATGTGATGGGACAGCTGCTAAGATGGCGAGCGGAGGCGAGCTTTCGAGATGAGAGGAGCAGTCTTGCTGCTGCTGCTGCTGCTGCTGCTGTTGTTCGAGTTGCCATCATGGTCGCTTTGCTTGTTGCTTCTGGCCGTCGGCGAAACGTGTTCATAGGTTGCAACTGATTATTTAATATTGGTTTACCTCTAGGATATTTCTGATCACTGTCATCTCATCTCTCATCCTGCTCTCGACCAATATCTAGAGAGAAACGATAAACTTCGTGGATAAACAATGGCATCCAAAATGCAACGAATTCTACTGCCAGCAGTGCTCCTCGTTTCTCGGAGCTCTTCAATTCATGCATTCATCAGTCCAATGCACCACACTCCACTACAAAGAGCTCCTATATTGACAAAGCAGTTTGACACCACAAGGCTTCTATCACCAACAAATCAAGAACCCATCACAACCTTCGTACTACCGTCGCTCCTATCCTCAATCGACACCAAATCACTCATCGAATCATCATCCAACGTCCTAACCTCTCTATTCCAATCCTCCGGAAATGTAGGCCTACTACCATCCTTCCTCCTAAACTCCATCCTATTCTTCCTTCTTCGTTCCAAACTAGTCACCATGCTAACTCCCGAGGGAATCGCTCACTCACTAGCCCTCGGTACCATGCTCTGGACTACCTTAGGATGGAGAGGATGGACCATTTGCGTCCTCTATTTGTTTTTGGGACAAACAGTCACCAAGGTGGGATTTCAACAAAAAGAAGAGATGGGTATTGCAGAAAAAAGGGGAGGGAGACGCGGTCCCGAAAATGTATGGGGGAGTGCATTCACAGGTGTTATTTGCGCCGCTGCCGCTGCCTCTGTGACTAGGAGTGGAAATACCTCGTTTTGGGGATTGAGTTTCGATGCGTGGGTATTGGGATACGTCGCGAGTCTGGCTACCAAGTTGGCGGATACTTTTGCTTCCGAGATTGGAAAGGCGTATGGAAAGACGACGTTTTTGATTACTACGCTGGAGAGAGTGCCGCGGGGTACGGAGGGGGCGATATCGTTAGAGGGTACACTTGCCTCTGTCGTTGGTGGGTTACTACTGCCCATGTATGCGTATGGCGCGGTAGGCTTGATACGTGGTTTAGATGGAGTTGCAGTGGCCACATTTGCAGCATTTGTAGCTACAATGGTGGAAAGTTTGATTGGCGCTACCATGCAGGATAAGGAGGGAATGGGCTGGATGACGAATGAAGTTGTCAACTTTTTCAATACTGTGATTGGAGCTACTTTGGCAATTGGTTTGGGCTCGGTGATACTGAGAATCTGAATTCAATGTACCATAATACTTCATAAATGCATAAGTCCAAGTAAAACTCGCTGGCTACTCACGAAGATATGAAATAATAAACACTGAGGTACGATGCCTTTGCATCAAACTTCAGTATTCATGGTGCGTATCACCGTTATTCTCATGAAATTTGCTACATCCTCTGCTTGGCAAGTACCCATGACTTTTAGCTTTAACATGGTATATTCATCCTGAATAAGTAATTGCTTAAGATATCCTAACATTTGTGTACAGATTAGATTACTACCTTCCTTTGCATGGCTTCTTTCCCAACATTCGTTCCTTCATTAACTGGCGCTGGTGTCCGTAGACTGTGTTGATGATATGAAGGATTAGAACGTGTCGATACAGCAAAGTACAGAAAGGTGTTATGCTGAACAAACTCACATTAAGTTCTTTTAGCATACAGGGAATGCAAGGCTGAACTTGCATAGTTTCTTCAAGTTCAAGTTCCTCCTGTAATTTGCGATTGTGTCTGGTACTGGTAGTGATGCTGGACTAGAGATGTATTCTAGGCTCCTGCGGATGTTAGGCTTTGATGAAGAATAAAGGATTAGAATGTATCAATCAAGTTAATGTATCAATGCTGGTTAGACTCACATTTCCCTGACAGAACTCAGGTGCTGCGTCAAATGCATAAACAAAAGTAGATTCACTCCAAGTATCTCCAATCGGAAAAGACAAAACTACAGCCCCAGAAGCACCGAGCAAAGAAAGAGTGGCTCCGGAAAGTTAACAGCACCAAAGGAGCGCACACCAACGATTAGTGATTGAAATTGAACTAACATCAAAGCTGCCTCCTAGATCGACCTCTTCCGACACATGCCTGCGACCCGATTGTGCTGTTAAACACCCCTAGACAACTTCGATCTCCCCATCCCCAGCATGATTCATCAGAGACTGAAGTGTAACCAGTCATTTCAAAGCACGCCGAATGGCCCAAACAACTAGACAAACCGATTGAAATATTTCCATCAGCACCCTGGCAAGCCTTGAAACCGTGGCAAGAACCAGATGAGATAGTTGTCTGACGACTTGTAATGTTCATACAAGCATCTGATCCAAGACAACTGTAGCCGCCAATGAGTGTTTGACCATCTATTGGCACGACTTGACAGAATCACAGCTGTCGTCTAGAACGGTGAGATTTCCCTTCGTATTGCTACGGAGTAGCAGTTGTTACAACTGCGACATCACAAAAGGTTGTTAGTTGCACCAGGCATACCTATGTGAATACTTTCTGATAACGCATACAGTTTGATGAACAAGCTCACTCACCAATGGTCCCCGATGATTAGTTCAGTCGAACTCTGAACACAAGCTAAATCCTTGTTGCAACTCTTGCTACCAATTTCAACTATTAGTGCTTGGGATCGAAACAGTGAAGAATCCCAACGTCCATATCAGCCTTCTTCAGCTTAGAGGATCCAAAGGATACTCCGTGATGGGTGCACTCCTCACCCGTGGAGACAAGGTGTCCACGGACACCTAACTCCTTCCTAAGATCTGACTTGCCTTGGATTTGTTGACAAAGACGATTAAGCTTCTTCTCCCAAACGAGCCCAATCTTGGTCTCTTCAATCTCGCTGGGTGTCAGAATGACTGCTCCATCAGTCTCAGTCTTGTCGTGACGAAAGACCTGGGCCTTGGTTAGGATTAGGACGTGATTATTGGATGAAAGTAGTGTGGCGCTCAAGGCAGAGGAGGTAAACGAGAACTTCATGTTGGATGATGATATTGATCTATGGTGTTTGCTGCGATTGAACGAGGAAAGTGATAAGCAGTTGAGTCTGTTGTAATAAATGCAACGCTCAAACCGTCGCACAAGTTTAATCAAGCACAGCCATCATTGGAAATGAATATGATAACGGACAAGCCCCTCTACCACCACATCTAACATACTCTCTAGCCGAGCATCGGCCAAAAGACAGACAAGGAAACACGCGTTGACGTCTATATCCACAGTTGACCCAGACATTCAATCAAATGGGCAAGCTCCTCATCGTACCTTCGGTTGGAGATTGTCTTCTTCACAACAAAAGCAAGACTGATGAAAAAGAAGTGAGCTGTTGTTTGCAAGAGAGTCACCAGTTAGTTCCCTGCCTCTCGTTTAGTCGCAACACTCCTCTGGAAGTCTCTTTTGTGGCAGTTGAAAACCTTTGTGCCACTTGGGAGGGACCCAGTCGCGCACCCCAACAAAATATCTACTACAAAACTGAGGGGTCTGTAACCGTATCAAGTTTGTCATTGTCGTCCCCCCGAATCAAAACATTTTTTCACATAACAATAACTAAGTAAAAACCTAATTATAAAAGTTAGTAACAACCTTTGGAAGGATTGCAAAGGCGTGTCCTTTGCAATCCTTCCTCCCGAAAAACTCCTGACTTTTGGAAAACACAGCATCCGTATTTTATATTCAATTGTCACAAATGAAATTCATCACGTTCAAATCGCAAATCGACAACACTTTTACTAAAAACGTCTCTATGATGAATAATTTGTCTAGCTTTCTGTGCGTGGGCTTGATCACGGCAATGGTATATGGCACCTGTGATTAGAGATTTAGTAGAGCCTCAAACGATATATTCTCATTTCTCTGTTCTCCTTTCATCTATCACTATAGCCTCGAGTTCACACATAGGGAATCTGCGATCTTGTAAACTGAGCGCAGCTGACTTCACTTTCGTTGGCAGTGGAATGTGTTGGCACGAAAGTGATGCTTATTTTCCTGGTATCATCAGCCCTCCATGCCGAACACATCCGATGGGGACTGTCTCAATTATTGTCTCCAGGACCCTCACAAAAGCTTGCTGGTGTGGAGACCTTTATCGACCTTGCAGATAGTGATCTCAAGATGTGCCGCTGTCTCTTCTCTGAAGTTTTACCCTTTGGATTGGCTGACTACATGCCTAATGCCTTCGATTCTAACTGGTCGGGTGTAGGTTTTGGATCTGGTTCAATTGATGGTTGATGGTGCTAATAATGAAATCAGAGCCATGTGATACAGATACAACGTAAGTTCCATCGGACGTTCATCTATGTCATTGTTATACCCACACGACTTAACTTGCAATCCTTCTACGCCTCTTATGACAAAGTACCCAACCATATCCAATAGTGTGATCATTCAAGTTTCGGCCTCACTATACCTATCTGGTTTTAGCCCTCCACCATCACAAGAAGAATTTAAAGCAGTGGCTACTACTGTAGAGACTGTACTGTGCGATACAATCTCGTCTAGCGTATCTGATGACCAAACACTTCTAAAGCTTACTGTAACATCAATCGGAGAAGTCAAACGAGCCAGCCGCCGAATTATACAGTCAACAACTGTCGACTTTACATTTGGAGTAAGCAAAGCTAACTCTGCAAATAATGAGATTGAGCAGCAGGCTGACTCACTTTTCACCCAAGTTACATCTGCTATCTCCGCAAACATTCAAAGCGGGGCTCTTGTGACCTCTCTACAACAGCAAGCCACAGCAAACTGAAACGTCCCGTCCCTTCTTCAAGTGTCTGTTGGTTCAGTAAATTTTGACACTTACATAATTGAAAACTCTATCCTAAGCTATTATCCAGCTTGGGGTCGAGCAGATCCCTGTTTGAGTGATGGGCTCCAGGGCGGTAAGTGATATTGAATACATAATATATGAACATCAATCTCACCTGAATTGAACTAATTTCAACTTATATGTCATGAGCAGACTACATGAGCGATGATCCTCAGCAATGGATGCATGCCAGCCTACTTGACTGCTGCAAGTGCTACTTTAGTTGGAACATCATTGGATGTTTGGGATATTCTGATTCTTCGACTGATTCACTCTACTATCCTGACTTGTATGGTAACTCAAAAACTTGCAAAGCAGATGGAAATGCTCCAAGCTACATGACCACCAACACTTATTCTTGGATGTATGGTGCGTGGATGAAAGTCTTGTCTTTTACAATTGACAAATGGGAATAATACTCATGCATATTCTTATATTCCAGCTTCACTGGCCGATGACTGGTTTGGTACATGTATTGCATCGGGAGGCAATGTAGTAGACACCACCGCCTCGCTTTATTACCCTGACTGGGCTGGCGTTGATACCTGTGTGAATGATGGAAATGCTCCAGGTGTGTCTATATGGGAGTAAATATACTTTAGCTGACTTTCAAATATTCTTACTTAGCTTTTTTCAACGTTAGACTACATGAGCTCCAACCCCACAGAATGGATGTATGAGTCTTTGGTTGATTGCTGCAAGCGTTACTACCCGTGGAAAGATGAGTATTACTCATTCTCTGGGACTGAACCTACAGAGTTACAGAATGTTGGAGGATGGTGTAAGTAGAAATACTTTCTCTCCAATACATGTTGTTTGCAATCAAGTAAGTACTGAACGCCATCATTGTTTTCTTACCATCTTGACATTGAATGGGGTAGCTTCAGGTGTGTAGAAATCTGTGAAGGAGATGGCCCTTGTGTTGGCATTGCTGAAAGGCATAAAATAACTTACTTGACCAAGGATGATTGTTGTGCTAGGCTTTTTGGTGGCGTGGCGATGCGTGATAGTTAGAGAGTACTGAGTTGGTGCGGTGGCTTAATTTGTGGCTTACTTAAAACTTTTAGCAAGTAGCACAAGGTACGACAATAAGATATGCTCGCATTTACCTCTAATGATGAGTGACCCTTAATCTCCTCCCTTCCCTCTTCCCTCTCCTCTCTCCCTCTCTCCTTTCCTCGCCTCCCTGCCTCCTCCTCTTTCCTCTCTCTCTCTCTGGAGAGCACTACGAAAGATGAAGCTCTATTCACCGCTCACATCCCTCTTTGCCCTAGCTACAATCTGCACTTCCCAAGGATTTACCTCGTCCGTCTCATCCACCACCGCGGCCCGCATGTCCACAAGTCTAAACGCCGAAACCATCGTCATCGGAGGAGGAAGGATCGGATCCCTGATCGCCAAAGATGCCACATTACTCGGCCGCAACGATCCAATTGCCACCTCCATCCCTGCCGACGGAGAAGGACCCATCTATATCGCAACTAGAAATGATGTCCTAGAAAGTATCGTGGATAACTGCCCCGAGAATCGAAGGAAAGATTTGGTGTTTTTGCAAAATGGATACCTCGACGACTTTTTGGCTCGGAAGAACCTGATGTCGAATACCCAAGCCCTCTTGTATTTGAGTGTGACTGCAAAAGGAGTGGATCCTGTAGATGGAATTACTACTGTGAATCCGGAGGGACTGACGGCTGCTACTGGGGTGCATGCCGAGGCATTTGCCGAGAGGCTGGCGAAATTGGGGTTGAAGTGCAATGTAGTTTCTGCTGAGGAGTATCGTCCTGCCATGTTTGAAAAGCTCATGTAAGTATGAAGAATGAACACAATTATTGTTTGTTATTGCGGCTACAATATGTTGTACTGACTCTCGTATTTGTTGCATCTCTCAAAGCTGGATTTCCACCTACATGCTAGTGGGGACAGCCAAAGACTGCAAATCCGTAGGTCAAGCAGGATCTGACCACAAACAACTAGTTCAAGATGTAATTTCCGAACTAGTATCTGCCGTGAGCAAAAAAGAGGGAATTTCATTCCAAGATGGTACAATCGAAAGACTCGCAGCCTACACTGATGTCGTGACTGATTTTCCTTGTGGTGTGAAGGAGTTTGAATGGAGAAACAAGTACTTTTACGATTTGGGAGATGATGCTTGTCCGATTCATAATGGGTTGTTAAGAGATTGTGCTGCTGCTGGGAAGCTTGCATTTGAGCTTGCTTAGAATGCACGAGAGTGGTAGTCGTCGGAGTAACTTATAAACAATCTGCAACAATCTCGTAAGGAGAGATGCACGCTCTGCACTCTGCAAAAGCCCAAGCAGTTTCATTACTTCATCTCCATGTACTGATGAAATAAAAAGCACCGTTGGGCCGACGCTATCGATGTGGACATCGCCTAGAGAGAGTTGTACTCATACATCCTGATATCGCGATCTTGATAGCTGCTGCCCACTTTATTTGACTTCGTGCCCAAACTTTTCAGCCAGATGTCAACTTCTACTACTGACGGCGCAATTGATAGATTAGGAGCTGATGAACTGTGCATGATATAAAAGTTACGAGATGAACTTCCTTGGCCTTTGCATCAATCCACAACACATGAACATTGATCTTAGGGTCTTGATTCTTGACGTTGGTCCATCAGGGTCCAGCGTCCAGCCCCGGCTCCCTAACAGGCTGAAGGAAAGTCACATAGAAAGTTATTAGTATCTGCAATGATATTAAATTTCCCTCAACCTCACTTCTGTAGAAGATGGCGCGCTCATAAAAGCTCCAAGCTGCCTCCTTTTGTTTTTTAGCAAAGGAACGTAGCACAGAGAAGCGATGCCGCTGCCATCTCTAATCCTCCGTCCAATACCACACGAGCCTCCCTCCTCCAAAATACACAAGCCGCTCTACCACATCGGCTCCTACGTCTGCGCCGCATGGTGGCCCTCGCCGCAACGCAAATCCAAACCGAAATTCTACCACGGCGTCGTCAAAAACTACACATTAAAAAAAGACAGAGATTACGGTTACGGTCCGTTGATATTGTACGATGTACTATTCGATGATGATACGGTATCGTGTGGAATTGAAGACTGCTATGTCTATTTGAAGGAAGATTTTGAGATATTGGATAAGAAGTGGCGGGGGATCAATGCTGTCAATGCTGTGTATGATAGAGAGTCAAGGGATCGATGGGCAAAGGAGATTGGATGGTTTAGAGTGAAGGTAAATGGTGTTAGTAGGGAGTTTCCTAGTTTGATGGAGGCTATTAGAGAGTATGATAGACTTGTGGTGCAGAGCAAGGGACCTAATACCCTAGCTGCTGATTTGAATTTGCCTTCTGACTGGGATTGGCTGTAAGTTCATTGCCTGTTTTCATTCTTAACAATGTTGGCAACAATTGTCGAACTTCACACTTCTTTATTCAACTATCCACACAGAGTTGGATGTGTCCAAGAACAAGCAAGCTCTGATGATGAAGATTCAGATGATGAAGCCAACCACACAGAGAATTTGTCACCAAACAAACCTTCCAGACAAATATCTCCCGTGGTCCGTACAAAGAAGAAGAGAAAACTCTACAAGGATGAGGATGATTATGTCGACTCGCCAGAACCAACCAAGAAGAAACGTACTTCCAGGGCTGCTTCACCGGGAACTTTAGCTCTAAGTAGAGAGAGGTGCAATGAGTTCAAAGGTGTCTCCTTTCGACAGGCTGATACCAAGTTTTTTGCGTACTTTCAAAGGGACAAGAAGATGCGCGGGCTTGGCTATTATTATGTAAGTTTATGTACCGTGTCTGATCCCTCACGTGTAACATCTTACAAGCTCTGAACACTTTCTACAGCTAGCCTCTGATGCAGCATATGTAGTAGATGAGGCGAAGCGAAAGTTCAACTGTCTGAAGCAACCCAACTTTACCACTACAGACGAGTTCTTTCAGTCTAGGAGACAAGAAATGCAAGACACAGGCTATGGTTTAGAGCAAGTTGGAACTTTTGCTCAACTCAATTCAGTCATTGCGGAACAAGTTGCCAAGGTCAATGGTGATCAAAAGAAGCCCAACGTCGACATGTCGCAAGAAGTCACCGCGAAAGCTCGTAAATCCAAGCCGAAAAAGGACGCAGTAAGCAGAGAGAATCCCAAGGCTAAGAATTTGTCTTCTGAATACAAAGGGGTATCGTACAACAAAGAAACGTCCAAATATCTATCTTACATCAACATTGACAAGATGAGAGCATTGGGAACATTCAAGCTCGAAAGTGATGCCGGTCTCGTCTCTGATATTGGAAATGAAGCATTCAAAGGCAAAAGGTATAACTTTGTACCGGAGACAAAGTATTATGCAGCAAGGAATCAAGAAATAATTGGAAAAGGGCTTACTGTCGATGATGTTGGAACTGTTGAGTCTGTGAAAGCAAAGGCCGAGGCAAAAATTGCCAAGATCCGACGAGACAATCCAGTGTAAGGATGATGTGTCTTATTTGCTGAGTGGTTCTATTTGCAACTCAACCTGCGTTTTGGATTTATTGGCTGTCAGATGGAAGGCAAGGTAAGAATAAACATCACATCACTATTTTCTTGATCTCTTCGCGTATTGCCAACCGAAACCTTTCACACACCCCAATGGCACTTTTAGAGTGAAAAATGTCGAGACAGATGCCAAGCTACCTTCGAGATCCATCCCAATGAATGCACCCGAGCCTAAAACAAATGTGCAGATTCAGAGTTATCATTTGAAGCCTGAGGGCAACTTGCACGATGGCACTCCAAGTGATGCCACGCACACATCAAAGAAAATGTCTTCAACAGAAATGAAGCAAAGATGCAAGAACTATGCTGGTGTGTCATTCAGGAAAGTTGACAAAAAGTTCATGGTTTTGATGTTAATAGGCAAGACGAGGTTCTTGGGCATGTATGCTCTTGCTAGTGATGGAGCGTATGTGTATGATGAAATATACATCAAGTTCAGAGGAGGCATCGCGCCCAACTTTGCTACGATGCAGCAGTTTACTCAGGCTAGGAATGAAGAGATGAAAGAGACTGGGCTTGAAGTGAGCACTGTTGGCACAGTGGAATCGTTGAAGTCTAAAGCCGCAGATATCTATGCCAAGATTGTCAAGGATATAGCATCGTAAGTGACTTGGATGCTGATTGATGAGTCGTCAGTGTTGTTTTGTAACTTATATCTTTCCTCAACACACATGCCTCTAGTGACGATGGCGTGAATGACGACTCGAAGGCCTCAGTCAAGCAGAATTTACAAGTCCCCTCTTCGGAGGCCGAAGTTCCAGCATCACCAGCCAAGAATCAAGTAGCTGAATGCATTGATCTTACATCACCAAGTCCTTCTCAGCCACCTATGAAGAAGAGATCATATCATCTCAGCTACAAATACGTCTCTTACAACAAGACAGACAAAAAATACAGAACGTAAGAGCATCGCACTTTCTGTTTTCCCCATACGTTAGAAGTTACTTATGCAATGCCTAAGGTTTATTTCTTCCGACTTTTTGTAGAAGAGACACCACTAGAAAATCATGTGGACTATATATACTAATCACAGATGCTGCTTATGCAGTGGATCTGGTAGTGGAACACGCCAATGGACCAGGATCACGACTTCATTTTGCCACAGATGAGCAATTCCTGATTGCTCGGGCGGAAGAGATGAAAGATAGAGATTTCAATGTGGCTACTGTCGGTACAGTCGAAGAGCTGAAACGCAAGATTTCAAGGTACTATCAAACGGCCAAGGAGAGGTAAGCGAAAGTGAGCATAGACTTGTTTAACTTCATCACGCCCTCGTCATTCCTAATAACGAACCTATCTTTGCCGTAAGCGAGCCTCCCTTCACCATTCAAAACGATGCTATGAGCATCATGGCATCACACTTTGACCAAACTTCTCAAGCGCTGGCAAGCTCTAGATATTTTTCGCCTTGAAGACAAAGCCTCATAGCTATTGAATAGACAGTGATGCATACAATGTTGAAAATCATCAAGGTCGAATAAAAAGACAGTACCATGTCACAACGTTGGTCATCGATATTCATCATGTATTGTAGTTTGCGACACCTAGTATTTTATCACTAACGATTCTTTTCATACTCCAGCAATCTGTCTGTCAACTGCTTAGCATTCCCCTGAATATCCAATCCACGTTCCTTCAACGCCTCTTTTAATTGTGTTGGTTTCATCTTTTTGATTGCAATCTTATCAAGCTTGGGGATGGATTTGCCCCCCTTCTTTTTCTTTTTACCTCCATCGTCGTCGCTGTCACTAGCTTCCTCGTTGGCTTGTTTCGCTGCCAACTTTCTGGCCTCCTCAGCTGCAGCAGGTTGAATATTCATATTATAATGCATGAGTCGACGCTTGCAATCATCATGTGCGTGAACTCAACAATACACATTTTGGAACTTACCAGCCTTTTCAGCCTCTTTCTCGGCTGCAGCTTTCGCCTGAGCAGCCTCCCTCCTAGCTTTAACCTCAGCAAGCTTGGCCATATCCCTTTTGTACTCATCAGTCAATCCAGCCTCATGTCTCTTTCGATAAGCAGCTGCCTTGGCCTCCCTTTCTTTCTCTTCTCTCTCCTTCCTCGTCAATTGCACCGGTTCAGCATTGCCCATATCTTTCATCTTCATCATTTTGACGGGTGCCTTGTTCGGATTGTCCACTTCAATTAGACCCTCGACTCCCTTAGGCTTGTATTCCTTTTCCACATTTTCTCCGTCCTCGGCGTCGTCGGTGGTCATGATGTCGGCCATACGGCGGCCTACCTCCATGGCTTCGCGTTCTATTTCCTTTTGGGCAGAGTCTACCGAGCCATCTTCGTCGCCATCTTCATCGGCATCCGCTCGGCGTTGGGCACGGGCTTCGTCGAAGGCGGCGAGACGTGCTGTGCAATTGCAAATACAGATTGGTGAAGTGATGGGTTCGAAGTATTGTAATGGGGGCTCACGGGAGCTGCAAAAATTGCTTACCATTCCGCTGCTCAATTTCCTCTGCTGATTGGGCGGCAAATCGTTTACCAGCACCGCGTCCTCCGCCTCGTTTGCCTTTCCCTCTTGCCATGGTTTGTTGAGGTTTGTTGTGCAGTTGTGTGGTGATTTGTGGCGGAGAAAAAGGGGCGTTATCACACCTGTGACCGGATCAAAGGATAAGTTTGGGTTTCTTTATGCCCCGAATTGGGTATTTGACGAAATGAAGAGACAAAACATACTAAGCATTGCTATCAATACCATCCAACACAGCAATGAAACAAACGAAACTTCTTTAATACCAATTATCTCTAATAACACGATCCGAAGTAGAGCGAATCTGCGACACCTCCCTAGGAATACCATGGGATCTCCACATTGTCTCCAAGGCTTGATATCTCTCCTCTGAAAAGTACAGCGGGCGACCTCTTCGTAGGTTTACATCTTCTTCGCCATGGTCATCTACATATAAGCTGTGAGAGTATGCTGATTTGTTATTGTGCATCAAAAGCACTGTGCACTTTTGAACGAGGAAAAAGATTCCAATGCCCGACCCGACCTTGCGAGCGTGAATGGTGCATGTGCCCGGTGGTCGATAGTCCTTCTTCATTCTACGGCTAGCTCCTGATCTCATGACAGCTCCCGTAAGTAGACATATGGCAGTTTCATATCCACTTTCATCCTCGGTGTCATCAGGTCGACCTTCGCGACCCTTGACACGGTTAACAATTCCATAGAGCTCAACAAATGACTTGGGAAATCTGATCAAACAATTCATTGGAGATCCAGGCACATGAATCATGCCCAAGTGGCTCAAATCTCTCATCAATCGGTTGGCAATCTTATACTCGAACATTTCACCACGAGGACCTCGCGGTCCTGGGCCGATAGGTTGCGTGCCAGAAATGCTGGCTTGGTAAGGAATTATGGCAGCTCGAGATACATGGGCAAATGCAGTATCATCCGGACCTGGAATAGGGCTGCCATCGGGATCTAGCACTAGTGCTTTTGCATCTGACGCATCATCATCCATGTCATAATCAGTGTTTGACATTGTGGCTGACACAATACCAAAACGACCTTGATTGCGGAAGTCAAAATGATCCAAATCAATATCCATGTCGTCTACATGCTCTAGCTCTTCATCAGATGCTGCTAGTCCATCGTCGATCATCTCCATGCCTTCATCTTCGGAATCATTAGATGACATGTTGTCATCGCTATCGTCATCTTCAGCATCATCATGCTGCTGCTGGGGCTCCTGTGGTCGCCTTGCTACTTCAACTGCGCCCGGTGACGATTCAACATGTAGATTATGAAATGCAGACAAATCTCGCTTTTTGTGACAGGGTGACGCTCCATTTCCGTTAGTAGCACGCTTGACTGCTGATGGATTGGATCCTTGAGGGACCCATGAACTGGTGCCCTTATCAAATGCTAAGCCATGGCCTCTGGTGCCATGGCAAGCTTCAAATGCTACAAAACTCTTCAGCCAACGATCCACTAATGAATTCCAGGATGGCTGAGATTTGACTTCAGAAGGTAAAGGCGCACCGAAACGTTCAAGGAGTTTTAGTCCATCTTCACCAGTCATGGCATCTGCTTTTTCAAGAAGACTGGATGCAATCTTATCAGCACTAGTTTCTTCACGAGATGAGTTGTCACCTGAACTTCGTTGCCGCTGACGAACAATACTTGTAGATGCTCGGAGCAGTAGAATCAGCGAACGTGCAAAGGGTAGGATGGCATTACCCACGTTTCGAACAAGAGACGAATCGTCAAGACCGTGGTGACTTGATTTCGTAGAGTTGTGTACATACTTTTTACTCAACGATATAAGGTCATTGATTGCACTTGCTTCAGCCTTTGTCTTCACATCGTCCCAGGAGTCTTCCTCATCGTCGAAGTCATCATATTCATCTCCTTCCTCATTCTTGGTGCATAAGAATCCATCAGGTGTTGTCAGTACTTGAATCAACCTCGCCGCAAGCAATAACTTGGATGACTGAAGTAACTCAAATGTACTGACAGTTGGCTCTGAACTAGAGTTTGACAGAAGTGCGGAGAAAAGTGCACCAGAAAAAGTATTGAGGTCCCACGCGAGAAGAGGCACGTATAGATACGCACTAGCAACTGCAGGTCGGAAAGGGAGTTTGGTTTCACCATCCTTTTGAGTTTCCAGCACGAAAGGATTGAGCGTTCCCCATCGACAATCCAGTTCGGAAGATAGGTTCTTCTCAACTCGGTAGACTGAAAGAGGCTTCGGGGGTAAATTGGGAGGTGGCTGTATATTGTGGAGCTCATTGCTTCGAGAGGCAATAATAGAGTCTGATTTGTGGCTTCCAACATTCCCCACTTGATCAACTTCAACTCCCGGAGAAGAGTCCACCTCCATTCCATTGCCTGGGCTCTTGGGCGAGGGTAGGTGTGAACCGGTGATTGTCCACATAGACGCAGCAACTGCCCTAGCTTCCAACCTAGCCGACAATGTATCTTCTTTGGAGACATGACAAGGCATGGAAGTAACGAGCGGCGTTACAAGTTGCCACTGCTTGTCTGTAACCCCATTAGAAGCATTTAATGCCCAACTGTTCCCCTCAAGAATGTCAGACACGAGGCTTCCAACAATTGACATTACTTCTCCCCTTGATTTGGAATCACCATCGCCCAATTGCTTTCCTAGCTCAAGTCCAACCACATCAACAAGACTCGATGTTGCTGACAGGGTCCTCCTGAGTTCAAGCAGCATGGGGTGCGAATCACGATTTTGTGTTGCATAATTTGTCCACGGATCAATTGAGCTATAAGTAACTTCGCCGAAAACAACTTGCTGAACTCCTCTTGCAGACGTTTCTGCCGCGGCTGCACTATGACCAACTGCGCTCCATGAAATCAGAAGCTGACGCATTAGACGCAGGCAGCTTCCAACTTGCGCTGTTCCTGCAATAACATTTTGATCCATATCGTCATCTTCAAAATCCCAACGCCTTAAAGCAGGATGCCAATATTTTCTTTGTGTCTTCCATTGAGAACTTGAGCTCTCACTGGACAAAAGCATTGCTTGCAAGAGATTGGATCCAAACTGATGAATTGCATCAACATTTTTCGATGACGCCTCCGAGATGGTAAGCGAACATTTTCGTGTCAAGATGTTTCGAATGAGAGAAGTATCCCCAGGTGGCGCTGATGACATGACATCACTCTTGACTATCTCAAACCCATCTTTCACTTCACTCATTGAGGTAGAAGATAAAGGCATCGGCGTTCCGGCATCGATATATGCACCTTCAGGTATAACAATGTTAGACAGCTGCTTGCATAAAGGACAGAGAAACTCGCCATCCTCAATATTAGCCGAGAAGCGACCGTCATATGGCTGGTTTCCTGCGGCTCGCTGATGAAGAGATAGACAGTGCTGCTCTGCACAACGCAAATGAGCTGAGTGGCCACACTGGCGAACAACAGGTCGTGTCGAGCCCCAACGGGAGTTGGAGTAACACAAGGATGACAACGGGCTCAAAATGACGTATCCGTCCCAGCTTTGTAGTGACGCCCAACCCTGGACAAAATCACCCTTTTCGTTCTGGGGAACTAAGTGCTTTACAAATACTCGGCGCGATTGGAGGTTGAGATGAGGAGACATCTTTGACTGCAAAACCTCAACGAAGCTACCTTGTGCTATGAACGATACAGGGGCACTGTCCATTGATTCAGTTGAGCGAAGCTGGCAGCCTTTGTCACCTACGACTCTGTATACATTGCTCAAATTCAGTTCAAATGGGTTTATTCCACTAGCATACAATGCTTTTGATTCTAACTGAAGGACCCGAGATCGCTGCACATGACCAAGATATCCCATTGGTCCATTGTCCCCATCTCCATCATCACATCTACAAATAATGCATAGGTTCTCTTCGTTGTCCATAAGCTTTTTTTCAGATTCATCCTTAAACTGAGACGAAATGCTGGCAGCAAATGAGTCCTGGTGTTTCTTCATTTTTGCCAAGACGCGAGCCTGAGCTGCTTTACGAGCTTCCTTGCTCTTTTCGTGTGCACTCGTGGACAAGTCATCTGGAGCAGTAGGGTCTTCAGCTCTGGGCCATAGATTTTGTAAATTCGACAGCATCCTTTTGATTTTGTCGCGAGTTTCATCGTCGATGACTACAGAAGACGAGCCTCTATTGATAGGAATGCCAGAGGTTGCACTTTGTTTGGCCATGCTGATATTCTCAGCCCCATCCACAAGGGCATTTATGAAGCGTAGAAGCCACCTTAAACCATCTGCAGAAAGAGTTCTCGAGCCACCATGATCATCGTTTGCTGACTTTTGGGCACCATTATTGTTACTATCGGCATCACGGTGTTCAAACAAGGCGATACACAGTCCAAGAACGGAGCCTCTATTTTCCCCACTTCCTCCTGAAGGAAGAGGGCCATCAGGTGCACACAATAAAGCCCACACATTAACCAAACTGTTGGGTACATGGACCAATTGAGTGAGGTATGTGTTGACATCAATGCTGGCTGATAGGCTCTTTTGCTCATGATCTAGAAAAGACATTTGCTTATGCAAGGTGCTGCATTCCTCTAGAGTATGTGCCTGAAGTGTGAGAAGCTGAAGAACTTCAAGGAAGGACTTTGACGACGATGCAACCATTGCCGGTGAAAAAGGAGCGCCACTTGGCTTGGCATTAGTTACTGAGCTAATATTCGATGCTTCTGATGTGGCCCTTCTGAAATTTCTCTGGTTCTCGGTGGCCACTTCAAGAGAGTTTAGGGGCATGTCATCATCTTCGTTACTATCGACTATAGAGATTTCCATTGGTTTTGGTTCAGAAGGCGGTAGCCAGTTACCGTTGAACAACGCATACATGAGGTATCGACGAATTGCAGAATACATAGCTGGTAAATGGAGCATTAGACGAGAAGACAAAAATCTTGGATGCCCTCTTGGAGGCTCAGCTACGAGAGGAAGCACCATATCTGAGCTGTTGGCTTTGGAGAGAGCAAAGAGCTTCTGCTTTCTCAATCTTGCAATATTGTCCATGGCGTGCTGATGATCAGTCTTTCTCAAATGAAAGTAAGATGAATCGTATTCGTTACTACATTCGGGCTTCAGCTCAAACGTAGGCGGGCCTGATGATCGAGCGCTTTGAGTTCTCTGTTGAGCAACGCTGCGAAGAACTTCGTTGAACACTGCACGAAATGAAGATGCTCCTGATCTCGCCCCATCAACCCCGCCACTGCTTTCGTCAGGACGAGATGTAACTGCTTCCGCTACTGACCATGCTTCACTGTGTGATCGTGGTTCCACTGCCAGATAATGTAACAATTCACGTCTAAGATCGCCACGTAATGCAAAATCATCTTGCGGTGAAGATGGGGGTGGGGGTGGCAAATCCGATACGAGCACACAAAGAGTTCTGAAGAACGACTCGGCCAACAACTCGGCATGCTCAACTTCTTGCAACCGTGGAGGTTTCACCCATCCCATTTTCCCAAACATATTACGTCGATCTGGATCACACAAGTACCCGTCAAGAGAGAATCGATTGGTAAGCAAGGCAAAGACTCTTCTAGCACCCAGCCCAATATTGAATCCTGCTGCAGACAATTGAACCATTGTCAAGTCCAGATCTCTAAACGTTCGACAGACCGAGCCCGAATAATTATGCGCCATATTAGCCAACGAACCTCCATTCTTTGCCCACATGTGATGCTCAATTTGCTGAGAAGCTGCAATGCACCGTAATGGGTGATCACACAGACTGTGGACGACTTTCGTTGATGCAATGGCAGAAGACACTAGACGAGCTCTAGAACGGCGAGATTGTGCCTCTTGGGTTGAGCAATCTGGTCCTGCAGACCAAACTACTCTCAAGTTGGAAGAACGATGGGTTGGCCTTACAATGGCACTAAGACAGTCTTGCTTCAGGATTACTCCGTCGGAATCAGGAGATGCAAAGTCATCGTCATCATCAAGTAGTGGAAGTCGCCACCAAGTGTCTGGATTCATTTCTCGCTCATTGGATGTCACAATAGTAGAGCAGAAGCATCGAATACTTTTAGCCAACGAACGATGAAGAGGCAGGTGGAAGGAAAGACAGTCACCCGCCAAAGGCGAGTTTGGAACTTTGAGCCAGTCCCCCATCAACGGACCGTGGCTGGAAGGGCCGTAATTCGTGGCAATTGTACTCAATCTAACGCGTTCATATAAAAGTGCTGCCTCTAGTAACGCCAGTTTTGCTTCTGGCAAGTTCTTCACTGCATTTTCACACGCCACATCGCACGACTCGGCAAGAGCGATTCGAGTAGCAGCAGAGATTTGTTTGACACTTGACTCATCAAGCTGTGACACAGATACATGGAGAGTTGACCGTTGTAGAGATTCCAGCTCTCCAACATTTGCTACATGTCGGCTCTTTCCAGTCTCTATTATGCCTTCTTGATAGAGCCACATTTTGATTTCGCGAAAGAAGGCTCCGAAGAGGTTGCCCATTGCTTCTCTGTTCGTGTTTCTCGAGCTCTCGTGTTGAAATGAATCGAGTTGCAAATTTTGGAAAGGTCCATCTGACAATGCATCGCCTGTGCCAGCAAGGCTCAAACTCAAACCATAAGCCCCATACCATCTTTCATCTTCATATTCAACATGCCCACCCGATATGCGACGCTTTTGCAAGTCAATTCCCTGACCAAGACGAAGTAAACGAGCCCAAATAGATGGGAAGTCGGCAGGATTTGTCACAATGTACGTTGACAAGCTGTTGGGGTTGCTTGCTGGAAAGGTAAATGATGGCGAAGGTGTAATCATATCCCCTGCGTTATCTGGGCTCGTGGGAGGATTTGTATTGCCTCGACTGGATGTCAACAGCTTAACTGCTGTGCCTGGAGTTTCAAAGATATACTCCAAGTCTCTAAGCAAGTGGGGAAGGCGCTTGTGCTTCATGCATCGTTTGTCAATGAATTTGTCATCAGGAGCAGCAGGAAGGCGAGTACTCAAAGGATGTTCCGATCCAAACTGATACGATAGCATAGCAAGAGCGGACTTTATCTTCTCGTTTTTTGACTCGTCGCCACCTTTTTGTTCCATAGCTTTGATGACTAAGTTTGACACTTCATCAGTAGCACCCAGAATGTTTGCGTGAATGCAACGAACCAATGAATAAGCGATTGGAAGAGCAGAGATACAAACATATTCTTTCTCATCATCAAAGTCTTCACGGCATAGCAATGACCTTGTTGCATCAAGATTTCCCAATGCCCTGACTAGACTGCCCGTTGTGAAAAGCTGTACAGTAAAACCTAGCAATGTGTCAGCCTCCGTCCCAATGCCAGCACAAAACAACGTAGACGTTGGGCGGTAGACCAAAGCCCCCAATGAAGCAGCAAACCTAGACTTGAATCTTCCATCAGTCAGCAGACTCAAAAACAGACGATGTAACGAACTGCGCACAAGCTTGGGTGAGTATGGATCGAGTAGCAGCATCAACAAAATCGGAGACATTGGGGCAAGGAACGAACTGCACGATACCAGAAGCTTGGCTTGTTCATGAGAAGTCAATCCTACATCTTCACCATAACGGCTTCCAAGGCTTCCATTTTCATCAATGTAACTTTTTCCGCTGACCGAGTATAATCCTGGCTGTCGATGTGGATATAACGAACAAGTCAAGACCTCCGCTTCTTCATGCTTTCTCATGTCGGTATCAACGACAAAAATTCTGGGCCGCAAGCAAACTCCATCAATGATCGAATCATTCATTGATTCGCTGGACTCTGATAGTCGCCTAAGAAGAGGATGCCCAATGCGTTTGGTATCAGTCAGATGGGTGGTTGGAAGAGTGCCCCACAAGGCATGCGGTGACTTCAGCAACCGAGAATCAGGTAAACTGTATGGAACGTCAGCATAAAAGTCTGGATCCGTGCCAGTTGCAACAATGAACTTGTCGGCCAAACCAGAGGTCAAGCCTTGACGAAACAATTCTCTGCCCTCTTCTCTAGTCAGATACGAACTCTCCAAATGCGGAGGAAACGCTTCCAGCCTCCTCTTCCATGCGGGTGTTGGATCATTGACATCCCACCATTTTTCATGCGTGCCACTCCAACAGGGCATCATTCTAGCGCTATTCCACACGGCAACGCCCTTGGCAACTCCTCCTAACGGAGCACTTTCATCAGCACACAATGAATCCTCGCCATCTGTCACGTCGACTAAAGCTTGCACAACCATCGCAGCAACGGCAGGATGGACGGCAACCAAACTCGCAAGCCACTCCAACAATGCCTTGGCTCGCTCTTCCGCCTCAATTCGAGGACTGTTCATAACAGAACAATGCAATCCAGTATCTTCACGCAGTCTAGCGAATCCAATCCCTGCTCCATCGAGAGTTTCATACTCGCGCACCACCACTTGACCATCCGCATCTACTCGGCGAGTGAGAATCTCACTCTCATCGACACGAGAAATGAGCGGTGAAATGGAATCGATTTCATCGTGACGATGAGCTGCTAAAGCGCGGCCCGGACTTGGACCTGGGCTGGCACTTGTCCGTTCAGCGACGTCAGTCATTGTCACATTTTCATCAGATGCAACCGGAGCTAGAGCCGAAGCCCCACTGCTCCTTTTTACCAACAATTCCTCTGAAATAGTCCCATACTCTTGAGCTCTCAACCCTCTACCGCCAATCTTCCCGATACTCCCAACACCACCGATGGGGACAGCAGTCGGACTAGAATTCGGTTGATTCAAAGCCTTGATCACATCATCAAAGGTGTGAACATCATCATTATGGAGCCTCAAGTACAAATTACACTTCTGGGGTGATTCCATCGTATAATTATCTTTCGACGCATCCAGCACATGTTCGGGAACTGTCCACAGCTCCTTATCCGACAACCCCATCCGTTCCCTAACCTTTTCCAACACGGCTCCGCGCCTATAATACTCTTCATCATTCCCCACACCATTCCAAACACGGCACATTTCATCCGCCAACGATAACCTCCATTGACTGACGTCGGCTCCCTCCGCGGAACCCTTACACGCGACCTCCACAGCTTTTAATACCGATCCAATCACCACACCCATGGCAGCGGCAAGTCGAGGAGGTAACGCACTAGCCTCTCTCGTCGCCTCTGCAGCCTTGGGAGGTACACCATCCACAATCTTGCAATGCTCCATTCTACCCTTTTTCGCTGCCCTGACCGCTTCGTAATCGTCATACTCTCCACTTGCACCACTACCATCCTTGATCTCAACACAAACATCCAAAGGACGATGCATCGCACAACACCCCTCCACACCCCAAGCCTCTCTATCCCCACAATCGCAACACCCCCCCGGAGTCGTCCTATGAAAGAAAACCTCGTGTCCCTCGTGATTCGAGTTACGAAAACATGTATCGCATTGAACACAGGTACCGTCCGTTTGACATGTGCGACAATTCCATGCAATGTCGTTTCGGCGGAATACATATCCGCAAGGTTGGCCTGTGGGTGTTACTTTGGAAGCTCCTTTGGTATGATTGGGATCGAGACCGCGCTGTAAGAGGTGGAGACTGGATAGAAATGTGGATAGAGTTGGAGGCGGGAGTTGATGTGCTTGATCGATGGTATAATTGGAAGTAGAGTTGGTGATATTGGCGGTGGTAGAGCCGGATGTCTGTTTGGGACTGATGCAACTACCTCCTTTGCCGGTGGGGGTACGTCCGGTGGTGATTTCTTCGGTAGTCCATGCTGCGATTATGGCTTCTCGTAGTAAGTGTACGTCAGAGGGGTTGACCGATAAAATGGTGTTTATTTCCGGATTGCAAAAGGATTCATCGGAGGAAGTGATGATGTCCTCGTAACGTCCGTCCATGTACTCCAAAATCATCTTTTCAGCCCACATAGCCGAGGAAGTGGCGGGGACTGCGGTGAGTGGATTGACCAAGACGGATTCTGCCAGTATTGATAGAGAGGGGAGACGATATCCCACTTTAATTTTGGAGGATGATGATGACTGTTGGTTGGAATAATGCAATGCATACTTTCGTAGTGCGGCATCTGCTGCAAGTGCCTTGGCAATGATGACTTCTGGGCCCGAAGTAGAAGTTGTTGCTTTTGTTTCAACGGTCAATTTCTTATTGGATTTGGAGGATGGACTGCTGCTGCCCAATTCGGGGAGATTGCAATACTTGCTCAAATGAACTGCCCCATCCTCTTCTTCACTGTCGTCCCCGTAACGAGAGGCAGGCTTGTATCCAATCCCTCCGGGTACAAACTCCAAATACGCCGCAAGAGGCCACGACGAGCCTTGCTCATTATTGTCATTGATCCGCTGACTAATGGGCCGATTGTTGTTGGGGCGAGCCGACCAAGTGGGCGACGAGCTTCGATTTGCAGTGATGTTGGATTGGGCGCGGGGAATCTCTTGCGCTGCTGCCAGGGCGGCGCGGGCTGCGGCTAGTGCGGAGAGCTGGGCGGGAGTTGGATTGTTTGACATGGTGAATTATTGCTCTTGTCTGCTGTGAATGTATAAGTACTTATTCTGCAATTCAAATTGTTTTTCTTGTGCACGAGATGGGATCAGAATTGCCAATTGCGGCTGGAGAGAGGCAGCGCCTCGATTGTTGAAGTAAAGCGCAAGCACTGAAAGCTGTCCTTATCAACAGTAGCACCTTCTGCGTTGGGTGATGGAGCTCTGCTTTCCTGAACTGCGGCGGCTCCCATTGTGAGCAGAGATAGCGTATGGGCGACGGGTGACTGTAGGTGATGGCTGAGTTTTAGAGGTGAAAATAAATGTTAGTCGGCTAAAACATTGTACTTTCAATGTAAGAAATATGAGCAAAAACACCAAAAGGAACTGTTCGTTTCTATTATGTAAGACCCTGTCTCACAAAACTGGCACGTCCATAGACGTCCCAACTCTTTTCTTGGTAACTTAGTTGTATGCTGTTGTGAGTAAGACCTCTCACATTCCAACCTTCATCAAGACCACCTTTTCACAAAACTGAAGTTACCACTCTAACAAACAACAGGTTGGTTGTAAGTTGTCAAGGCAAAGATGATCCAGTATGCATCAAGTAAATAGAATGGTTTTTGTTTTGCGACATGACACTAGAGATACAGAATTATAATGCATACTTAGAATTAAATACTTCTATGCAGTTCCACAATGGCACCTTGCTTTGAATACTGTACACAAGGTCATTTTCATTTGTGTGCTGGAGGTTCATTAGCCAATATTAATCTGAACTGAACTTAATGTTTACATTGAAGGTAGAAAGAGGTATATCTCTTCACTGCTGCTTCTGCTTCAGTTGATTAATCATCGATAAGCAGGCTGATTTTTGTATTCATCACTATATTTAACCCTCACCTTTACACACTATACAATATTAGACATAGCAGGTCCATCGAGGTGCCACGTTGCAACGTGTCTATGGCTTAGTCCAATCAAAAATGACCTCACCATCAGAGTTGGTTTCGATTTCCATGAAATCTGTCCATCTTGCCCCAATAGGAGATACACCTGCGTCGAGAAGTCATGGTCTTTCCTCCACCAGGCATGTCGTACGTCTCCCCAGGGCCATAGGTCCTGGGTGGGTTTCTCTCTAAGAAGACAGTGGTGTATCCCTCTATTATATGGGTTGTAGCCGAAAAGTCACGCCCGTGAATAGCAGGACGCGCGCTGCTGGGTATGGTTATGGTCCACCCATCAAAATCAAATGTTATGTTGATAATACATAACCTGGTTAGTATTTTCCTTGTCCAGAATGACTTTACGGATGCTAGGAAGTAGTTGCTGGGCTGAAGTGCCCCTCCAAAAGGTTCGGTGTAGTATTGCTTTTCGTTCTGGGGGATGTAGGGATAAATGTTATCGTACCAACTTCAGTGACTGCTTCACCGCCATCGATCACATAATTTTGGCATGAGTTCCAGGCTTTGCCAGATTTCAAGCACTGATTTTATCCCCATTCTTGGCAGATATTGCCATTTGCCAAAGATTATCTTTGGTTGATGGCGATTCAGCGTAGTTGCCGCCTCCGAGAGCCTGGTTGAAGCATAGAGCTGTGGCGAGCTTTAGATTCATTTGGATTACAGTGATAATTGATGAAACTGTCGATGAAGGTGACAGAGGTTTGATTGGGATTTAGAGGTGGAGGCGAGATTTTGGTCTTGTTTTGGTTCTGCATTTTGCGAGATAATGGGTTACCCGTAGCACCATCAGCCAGAAGGCTGTGGCCGAGAGCTCCCGGAGTTCATTCCCATGTCCGTGAAGGCATAATGCCTTCTCACACCGCTCTCCTTCGTTCTCAGCTGTTCTTCACGCCACAATGATTCCTTCTATGTCTCCACTCTACCAGTTTTTGAGTGATGTGTAGGAAGTTGGTGGGACGCTACATATTAAAAATTTCACTTTTACGTGAAATCACGAAACGGAAGTAAAGTTGGTTGTGAATTTCCAAGGCAAAGATGATCCAGTATGCATCGAGTAGATATGGTGTTTGTTTGGTGACATGGCACTAGAGATACAAAAATATAATGCATCTAACATAATACTTAGAATAAATACTTCACTATGCAGTTCCATTCTCCGACATCTAAATGTATTTCAATCCAACTGCCAGCACTTGACACTGTTGTCCACTCCTCCAGAAATCATAATTGGTAATGTATAATGCATGGTAATACAATTGACAAAGTGAGGGTGTGCATCTTCTATCGTTCTCATGCATCTATTGGACTGAGCGTGATTATATGGAAAATAGAAACCGAATGCTGTTAGACTTTCTTCACAATGATATATTATGACATATCGACATTGGATGCACACCGACTTACCTTGATATCAAACACGCGAATACTTCGATCATCACCACAACTCAACACATAATTCCCCGACGGATGGACCACAACACCTTTCACCCAATTCTCATGAGCACGAAATGTCATTAAACACGATCCACCATTCGAAACACTCCACAATCGAACGGTCCGATCTCTCGAGGCACTTGCCAGATAATCCCAAGTGTTTGGCGTGTTTGCTTTTCTCGATGCCGCTGAAGCAGCCTTCTTTTCTTGCGGCAATGCAGACGAACAAAGAAACGACAGCGATTCAACCACGTGATCGTGACCACGAAGCTCTGCCACCTTTTCTCTCTTATCATACGCATTATACACGTGTATTGTCCTATCATTTCCAGAAGAGGCAACCAAAACCAACGAATCCACCGATGTTGAAGATGCACCCTCTCCTCCTCCTTCACCGGACTCGGTATTGCTTTCTCCACGAGCACCCCTCACAGCCAAACATCTCACCCAATCCCCATGATCCGACAGCGTAGCATCGCAAAATCCGGTCTCGATATCCCAAAATTTAATACTCCCATCACGAGATGCCGACACGACAAATTTAGCTTGAGCACTTGCTGCATCCACGCCGCCGCTCTGCGCGCTACCACCACCACTACCACTACCCCCACCACTTTTTTCCAAATAAACAGCCCCAAAACTAGGAGGAACAAACTTAACATCTGAAATAGTATGATCATGTCCCCTCAACGTCCTCACACAAACATATTCCTCTTTCACTTCCCACAATTTAATACTTAAATCGACCGAGCACGATACTAAATACACACCAGATGGACTGTAATCCACACCCGACACCATATTGGTATGACCCCGTAGTGTTTTCAAATAGTCACCGGATTCATAATCCCATAGTTTTATCGTGCCATCTTCTGATCCTGATGCTGCCACAGTGTAAATAGGATGAATGGCACATGTCACCACGGAAGACCTGTGAGATTGAAGTGTATATGCACATACTCGGGGTAAGAAGCGACGATCGCGTCCTCCACCGGCAATGTCGGAGGCATCGAGGCCTAGAGCGTTTTGACGATGTGCCGTGTGTTTGGCATTGGTGGCTAATTGTTTTTCGAGTTCGAGGACCCGTTTTTGGAGGCGGGGCACTGCTGTCCACTTTTTTTCGAGGAGGGGCGTGCTGCTGCTGCTGGAGGAGGAGCGTTTGGTTGGCGTTTTTGATTCGTTATTGCCATCATCGGTGGTGGACTGTTGGCAGGCGTCTGGGTCGGCGGCGGCGAGTGCAGTGGCCACGGATTCGAATTCGGGGCCGCGGGAGAGGAGATATTCGTAGATTCCTGCGTGGAGGTCGCTGCGTTGGCGGTCTGTTAGTACCATTTTGTAGAGGGATGGATTGATGCAAAGAGAGAGGTGGCGATGAGACGGTGCTGTGCTTGTGATGTTGGCTACAGACGATCACTTCTCATGGTCAAAAATAGGTCTTTACGATTTGAGAGGCCTCTGACCTCATTCGGGGCCTTTAGGCACTTCTGTTTCATTGGTCTGTTTCAGGTCATTGATCGGTCATAATATTTGACCCCACTTCGGGCTTCTTGACGGGTACTTTTGATTAAATGGTCTGTTTTCGGTCCGAATTTCAGAGCAGAAGTCAAGCAACAAGCAACGCACGTAGCGAGATGTGACAGCAATATCTACCAGTTAGTTTTGCCAATCAGGTATTTTCGAAAATAACCAGAGCCCCGTGCAGCTAGATTTGCAAATCGTCATTTTCGAAAATAACTGGCACGTTATTTTCGAAACTACCTGTCAGTTTGGGCCCGTTAATTTTGGAAATTGACCTTTAGATCCGATTTATTTAGCACGGAATTCAAAATACAATCCAATCTAAGGCAGTCATTTTTAAAAATAACAACACAGTTGTTTTCGAAAATAACTCGTTGTTTTCGAAAATACCTGTTGTCAAATTTAGCTGTAACAGAGCGTCATACCCACAGTCTCCCACAGCCACAGTGCAGCCTCATCGCCTAGCTAAGCGCTGTTTCCAGCACACACACTGACGCCAGAGAAGTTAATCTACTACTGCCTACCTCTACTTTGCAAAGACTCTCCGAATGAATTCTACTTGCAGGCATATACACATGAACGATATCATCGTTGTGCAGTGATTGAATTAAGCAGGACATGCAGTATGTGAGTTGATCTAAGATAAGTGGATGTGTGTTTGCAAAGTAAATTGCACCGTCCGTACGCATATTCACTATTCACATGTCATTTTTAACTCACCTTATTTAAATATCTGAATGATTTGAAAGTGATAATATAACAATCTACCAAGATGGTGTTTTAGGACATATGTGTTGAGTCATTGCATTGCAAAGCAAAATAAGATCGTATACAGTGGGTGAAATTTTTGATAAGAGATGAGATGGGACATGTGGCATGTTAATACTTTGCGGCAGCGAGACAATTGATGCAACGCAAACCGCCAATGGAACAGGGCACATGATTTGCAATATGATTGTGTGGTGAAAGGGATTGCAGCGCTACAACAGTGCACTATCTCTGGTGTATTGTTGTGGGTATTGTTGTGTGATGTTACATGCTTGTCCTAGTTCTTGTGATGGACCAGAAGCACCTCCTCCGGAAAATACGGATTATTTGTTTTCCATAAGACCAGAATTTTTCGGGAGGAAGGATTGCAAAGGACACGCCTTTGCAATCCTTCCTAAGGTTG
>JALLPI010000394.1:0-20929 GCA_036939935.1 Cyclotella atomus | reverse complement strand
CTACTAATAACAATACACACTCGCAAGCTCGTGCTGGAAAATTTCGAAGCAACGGTGGCAAATATCTACAGTCAGTTCGGAGCAGGTTGAAGTGCTTTGAAGCATCACCCAATAGCTCTCCTTCTGCAAAGTTCGGATACGATCAAGTAGACAAGTCAACCAACCACTATCTCATAGCAGTGTTTTAATTGTACTTTACAATATCTATCACACTTCATCATCCTCAATATTATGTTGCAATCGGATCTATCAAAAGTTGACAAATAATACCCAGGGATGTGGAAATGAAGGAGACAAGGCTTGGATTCAGTTACTTTGGCATCCCACTTGTTAGATGAGTCTCATCAACTGCCTTGATTATGGACGTGGCATCTTAGCATTTTAGAACAAGTTTCGATGCATAGTCTGTCTCTATTGGACCAAGAGATGACCGGATGTGCATGTGCACAAACAGGCACATCATGAGATCCAAGGAAGTCCGCCCGGGTTTGCAGCCTGAGATAAGTAAGGAAAGAAAAGTTATAAGCAGCAGTTAAAAGACATCATCGTTTACATCAAATTTGCAAATGATAAATAGTAGTACATCTCACCTGAGCCGCATCAAAATGGTGAACCATAAAACTCACGACCCAGCCAACTAAAAACGCCCCAGCAAATTGAACGATCATTTCAATCCCAAGATCATTACCCCTAGCCATGGCGATCCTTCTCATTTCAACATACTCTCTGCTTCTCTCCTCGTCCTCTAAAAAGTATTCAACTTCCCTCGTGGCGTCTTCTATAGAGTGGCCAATGGCCAAATATTTCTGAATGAGTTCTTTACGTATAGTTTCTAGTTCGAGCTGCTCGTTAATCGTGGGCGTGCGTCGAGGGCGCGAGGAGCGTTCCCCGCTTGAGCTACTGCGGCCAACGGTTGCAGAGTAGAGAACGGTATGTTTGGTGCATGTGCGGTCGAATTGCAATTTGGGGGGAGGCGATGCCGATGACGGCAATGTTCGGTGAGACAAATTGGGCTGGGCGATAAATGAGCTAGCTTCAAAAGCAGCGCATGCTGATAGAATTAGATAGAGAGAGGCCTTCATGGTAATGGGCTTAGTGATATTGATGGTTTGGGTTGTGAGTTGTGAGGCTTTATGCCATCGTTTGTTTCATCGGCATTGTGTGTGGCGTCGCAGATGGCATCAGCCGAACAAAAATGCCAGCCAGATGCCCGGCAACACGTCTCGTGTGGGTGTCACCAACGTGATATTCGACGACAAAGGTACACATCAGCCAATACCAATGACGAAACATTCGAGATGAAGTACGATGCAAGCAAGATAAGATGTGCACAGTGCATGTTATTGTGTTCACTTTATTGTAAACAGCCTATTTCCAGTGTACAATATGTGCCATTTCTCTATTGTAATCTTGTGAACATGCAATCATTAAGGACGGGGAATATTCGTGCAAAGAAGCGCGTATTGCATCCTCAACTCCATTAAACCTTCTTTCTTTGTCTGGACTCCACGTTTTTACTGTGGGCACCAAGAAGTGTTCATACTTGGAAGAAGTGGACGAAAGCAGCTCGCCAATTTCTTCTGGAGCATATTCAAATCCAACCGACCTCAAGTATTGAAGGGTGTTCACTTTTTGAACAAATGTGTCGTCCATAGATTGTTGTAGTAGTGCTGGGTATGCCAATATTGTTTCCTTTAGATCCTCAGTTGTGTGATCAAATACATGATTAAGAAGATATTCTAATTTCTGCGGGATATGTTCACACTTGGCAGGAACATTCAAGAGCAGCCTGCCGACTTCAATAGGAGTGTATTCCAATCCAACAGACCTTAAGCATTGAAGAGTTTGTACTTTTGGAACCATTGTATTGTTCAAAGACTTTTGGAGCAGCCCTGGGTGTACCAATAATGCCTGTTTTAGATCGTCTGTTGAGTTTCTGAATGCTTTGCTCAAAAGATATTCTACTTTCTGCATTGTCTCTGCTAGGATTTGGCGTTTGGCAGCGATAACACCGAGTAACATGTCTGCTTCGTGATCTTTCACGCCCAATCGTTTGGATAAGTATAGTCTCGCTACATACTCCTCAGCCGCTGCAGGTGACTTGTATATGATGGAATTTATCTCTGACGGCGGTCTTCCATGGTCCATCATCAGTTTTATTCGTTGCAACCAACCAGGGAACTCATACGCTGACACCTGTAACAATCTTCCAATGGTTGCGATGCTGAATGCATCGATGTGCTGCCCGATTTCCTGCACGCGATGTTTTAGCCTCAAGAAACTAGAGCCAATGATCTCTGGGTTGCTCAAAAGGAGAGTTTTGACCTTTTCCGAATCCCATTCTGTTAGCAACAGATTAAGTTTCAGGCGCACACTCTTCCAGTTAGTAGTACTCTCAATCTCAGGAAAGTGAGACAGTAAGACCCGAGCTTCTGTTTCATTCAGCTCTAATCGTTCCGTGATAAAACTTATATCGCTTCTTGCATTTTGGACCATTGGCTCGATCCACTTATTAAATTCTTCAGTGTCACAGACCAGGCTTTCAATATTATCCCGTAGCGGCAGCTCCAACATATTGAGTGCATTTACTCGTCGTCTTATCTCGGACTTTGAAAATCGATCGACCAGTTGTGGATATTCAAGTATGAGACTCTTGATATCTTCAGTGCCAAAGACTTGTTTCAAGTAGGAAAGTTGTGATCGCATCTGCATCACACTAGTTGGTAGATTTGATACCCTGGCGAGTAGCGACTCTACATCTTCGTTTGTGAACTCAACACTGTTGCACAAATATGTCACCACAGTAGAGTTCCACCTTGACGTTTCAAGTCTGGTTTGTAACGACAGGACCCACTGATGAAATCGAGCATCTGTCATTGATATTCCAACGGTGATTTTATTGGGTGAAATCCCAGCAGCTACCAGCTCCTCCATACGAGTTTGCGTTCTATTTAGAGAGTAACCCAGCAAGACTGGTTGTTTGAGCAAAGCCTCCTTGAGCACATCCGTACAATTCATATTCATCTCAAGGTATTCAAACTTCGGAATAAGACTAGTCTCGATATTCAAGTTGAATATCGTTGGCATCTTCGCAATGAACATTGCGAGTTCTTCTTGAGTGAGTCCGATTCGCTGCTGCAGAAAGTCAAGTTTCTCTTTGAGATTTCCTTCAGTATCAAGGCCAATTATTTGGGGAGCTTGAAAGACTACCCGCTTCACTTGCTGAGCATCTAAGGCCAGTTCATACCGCAAAAACCCGATTACGTGCTTCACTTTGAACAGGGAATGCGTGAACACCCTCGGAAACCTCAGTATAATTGATCTCAGCTCAATAGCACTAAATTCCAGTTCAGTAACAAAGTATTCTGTAATCGGTTTCATATGATTCTCCAAGTTATAATCCATCACTTGTGGATATGTCATGAGAAGTTTCCTGACATGTCCAAGCTCCATCTGTAGTTGTAGAATGAAGAAGAATACAATCTTCTCACGTAAATTGTTGTCTAGGCTATACAGCAACAGCTTTGGACTCTTTTGATACAGTATTCGCAGATCCTTTAATGGAAACTTGATTTCTTTGTGTAGAAATTTCATCCTGGGAATCAGTCCTGACTTGACTCCGCACAGCAGCAGCTTTGGTTCTTTGAGAAACAGATTTCTCACTTTCTCTATGCCATCATCTCGGTCACCTGTGTTGTAACCAAGAGTATTGGTGAAGAACGCAAGCTTGCTCTTCAGATTCTCCGATGAGTACCCTAATATACTTGGACATGCCATGATTATACTTCTCAACTCCGATTTGCTCAAATCTAACGCACGTACCAGCAATAATATTGTTGGTGAGAGGTTACGATCTGCTGATAGGTGCAGTATAGCTGGTTGTTTGTCTATTATTTCACGTACATCTTTGTCTGATAGATCCATTGTACGCCTCAAGAGAGATATTTTCTTTTCAAGGTTGCGAGGAGTCATACCCAGTGCAGAGCTAGCGTCTAAAGTTATCTTCCACATGGTTTCTTCACTAAGACCTATTGTTTTCTGGAGGTAATAATATGCAATATCGGGCACGAGTGATGGGCTGCTGTCGAGAGTGTTTATTGGATAAATTTGTACGTCTTCTTCGCTGTGTAGATGGGAACTCAGCAGCGCTAAACGACAACGCCGTACGCATGATCTAGAACAGACTGTAAAAGCGCTCGCGTATGAAATTATATACAATGTGCAGAGCAGCATAAGGTGGATGCTTGAGCACCTAATCATTGTGCCCTTGTGTTATTCGGAGCCCTCATTTCATCTCTCTCTTCTCTCTCCTCTGGTCTCCCGCCATTTCGATCAACTTGGGAAAGGCATAAGCACGCGAGGAGCAGTTACAAGTTCAAGTAATGAGTACCGGGTTATTACTTGAGCTTATCGTCTACGTCCAAACCAATAGTTTGAGCAGCACTACGCAAAAGATCTGTACACAGTTTCCATTCCTCTTTTTCAAGCAGACCTGCATTCCTGACGGCACTGAACAAGGTACTGAAGATACTTTGTTGCAAATCATGGAATGACTGTTTCTCTTCACCACGGCATGTCTCGCAAATGGATTGAAATGTATGAATTACTGGTAGAATACGCAATGATATCACTTCCATCAAAACGAAGTCAATGATCGATGCAGTGGTACTGTCGAGTTCCAGAGAACTGTTGATCATTGGACACCAATGCGTGAGAACGTTCGTGGCAAGCATACTTAGTTCATTTGCTTGGGAGTAAATTGCATATGATATGGAGTCAATTGTTTCACCGTCAAACTTATTACTATTCCGCATTTCATAGCCATCATTCTGCATAACTAATTCGTTTGTGTTGACGATGAGTGTTGCCCTTTTTGCCACATTGTATTTCAATAACGAGAGCAGAGAGGTTGCCACTTTTGTCAAGAGGGACTTTGCCAAATCTGCATTGATTGATGTATACTCTGCAAGCAATGAATGGATTGCTTTGCACAGCCATTTGGTCTCGGATGCAGAGATAGGGTCATAAAGACCATGTTTGTCATTTGCTTCGCTCACTACAGAATCCACAGACATGTAACGTAACAAATAAGACTCAGTACATTTCTCAAGGACTCCGTTCATGAGTTTTGATGAGTCAGTAGCCTCAATAGATCTATTCTTTGCAGCTTGCTTCAAATCTTGAAGCCATTTGAAGTCAGCCACATCATTCAACTGAATACCAGGCTCGTGGATATTGTCCAAAACCTCAGCATCCACAAGACCACCCCATCTTTGGAACATTTCCAGTTCAGCTAGAACTGAGACCATACTAACCAAAGTCATTTCAGCATAGAAACTCTTGTAATCCTCCGGATACTTATCTTGCCACTGAAAGAATAGGTTGCACAGGTTTGAAACAGAGAGGTAGTCATCGCTAACTATGGATGTGATGATAGTAATTGCTTCTTTCAAGGCTTGACCACGTTGCTTCCAATCTGCAACTTCACCTGCTGAGATGTTGTCACTATGTAAGCACTTCATTGTCTCCTGTAATGTAAGCATGCGTTCACCAGTGCTGCCAGCATTTGCAAAGTTTCTCCTACGTACTTCCCATCTCTTTGTTCTAGCCATTGTGGCCATAGATGATAAATCTCTCCCAAACTCATCTACGCCAACATCTTCAATCGGGGCATCGTCCACATCACCAATCACTTGATCCACCAATCCCTTCCTCCTGAGAACATCTCTAACATCTTCACTCCACTCGTATCCCCTTTGATACCTTGTTAATGTCACATTGCTCTCCCAGTTACATCTTGCATCATGCACTGAATCAACCATGCCTTTCACTTGACGCAGTGCCCCCATCCAATCGGCCAACTCGGCGCGTAGAAGTTGATAATACTCCAAGGCATCGCCATGGCCTTCCAAAGTAGATTGATGCTTCGTTAAATCATCTCTAGTTGAAGATAGATTAGATTCGTGGCGATGGATAGCTGTTTCTAAATCGAGCGAAATATTTTGTAAGTTGGAGATGGTTGGTTGTAAAGATGATCTAATTTGCGCCAGTGATGCGAGAGGAGACAAACGTGTCTCTTTTTTGGTACTGTCGAAAGAAGAAGGAGGAGGAAGGACGCCTGCACGGCGAGCCATGTTATCCTCCCATTGACGATTGTCCTCTTCCATATCTTCATTTGGAGCTTCGTTAAGTTTTGTGTCATCTATATCCATTGGGGATGGTTTTGTAGTCG
Source organism: Cyclotella atomus (assembly GCA_036939935.1). Classification (NCBI taxonomy): domain Eukaryota; phylum Bacillariophyta; class Thalassiosirophyceae; order Thalassiosirales; family Thalassiosiraceae; genus Cyclotella; species Cyclotella atomus. Next base: position 14,697 of record JALLPI010000394.1, on the reverse strand, counting down.
ATGGCTGTGGCTGTTCAAGTCCATGATCAAACTCTACAGGTTCATCGTCTTGTGCATACGCAAATGCATCATCACCAGTCAATACAACTGGATCTGAGTTTGACTTATTCCCAGAAAGAGATATATACTCTTCCTCTTTGTCACTTGAATCTAGTATTCTCTGCTGCTGCTGCTGTTCTTTTTGCTCAACACGTACATTATCTTTTGGCACATCCGTCTCCTTCCTCCGCTTTTGCTCCATCCTCAGTTTTTCCAATGCAACCGTATCATAAGAAGATATTGCATCCCTTGCCTCCTCGTGGTCGAATTGCACATCATCGTCATCATGAAGCATCATACCACCGTATCCCATCCCAGACTTTTTCTTTTTGTCACGCTTCTTTCGTTTCTTTCCAACGTCATTAATTTCATCAGCATCATCATCCGGATCAAATGATAACATGGTCGACTTCTTCTTGTCCTTGCGCTTCCGCTTCCGTTCTTCTGTTGGGGGCTCGTCCTCGTCGTCATCGGCGAAGGAGAGGAGCTGAGATTGTTTTGATGATTTCTTTTTACGTGATACTCCAAACATTTTGCTGGGGCTGATAAAGACAGTGCAGTGTGAGGCACATCAGGTCAGTAGATGCCAGAGGTGAACACTTGGAGGTGGATGGTGGCTGGTGGGTTGGGTTATTGCTTGATGCTTGACTGATTGATGGATTGTGAATTATTGTGAGAGATTGGAATGGAGGGCGAAAAATTGAGCTGAAAAGTTGGGAAAAGATCACTTTTTCCGCTCACTAATCTCACGGAGTGAATTTTGTTTGGCGCGGGGAAAAACATTTACCACATGACAGGTAACAACATATTATATCATCTGTAGTACCTTCCTTGATTAGCAAGAGCAGCAGCAGAGAGAGCGCAAGAGCAAGAGAGAGACGAAAGAGACACGCGGATGATAGCAAGGGGTAGTGCTGAACAGACACAGAAAAGGAGATCCAACAATTGTTTTAATTGCAGATAGCACACGTTGATCAATAATGCCGACTGTAAAATACGTCTATGAAGGAAACGAAACTGATCCAGACGAGACATTGCTCGAAGAAGATGACGATGATGAAGTAATCGCCACTCAAATGGACTTCAACACAGACAACATAATGGATGAAGCCGACAACAAGAGGAGCCCAGCCACACCGCAATTCACCCAACCTCTGCCCCTGAGAGGAGGAGGGCGCTTCGCCCCCAGCACCCAATCCTCCATCTCGGCCGCACCTTCCACCAATCGTCGAAGCAAAAAAGCTCGACTGAAAGAATTGGCGGAAATGATGGATTCCGACGAATCTGACGAGGAGTTGAGCGAACAGGCTTTTTTAGAAGGGCTGGCGCGCAGGCAGAGGGAGCAGATGGAGAGGATGGAAAGTCAGACTCAACGTGGTTCTATTAGTTTTGCTGGGACTGCGAGGGAGAGAACAGTAGGTGATGGCCCACTTTGCATTAGTAGGGGGAGGCAAGAGAGTCGAAATACAAAGTCTTATAGGTCTAGATCGAGGTCTGTTGGTCGTAAGCAGAATGATTCGCTGTGTACTCAAAACACTACGCAGATGGGCAACCGTTCCGTTGATGTAACTGCAAGAGATCAAACACTTTTGGGCAATAGCACCATGGATAGAGATCAAACATTACTGGGCAACACAGTGGATGATCTGCAAGATTCCATGAATGATGAATATGCCGAGACTCAGGCTTGGGAGAAGGAGATGTTGAATATAGATACTGATGCTCCAGCCACTCCGAAGAAAAATGCTTCGTTCCACAGTGGCAGAGGAGCTGCGGCTGCGAATAATCCCTACCAAAAACAACAATACAATCAACAGAGGCAGAAACAATACACTCAACAACCCAAGGAACAAAAGCCGAGGAAATCAATCCCCAAAATGTCATTCGAACAACTCAAACAGCGCCGCCAGTCCTTCAACAAGCAACCAGGATGGCAAACACAAGCCTATCAATCATCGCTCACAGACCTCATTAGCTCCTTTCTCAGCACACCAGAGTCAGAACAAACACTGGCATCTTGCCAACTTGCAAGAAAACGATGCTTCGATGCCACCTCTCGTGCACTTGCAAGGTTAGCCATTGTCAGTCGAAGTGGAAATGTCGTTAACGATTGCAATCCACCCAGTCCGAGGAGTTTGCCCTCTTTCATGTCCGTGATGAATGTGCAGGGTCCAGAGGATGGGATGCACGATGTGTTTGTCGGACAGAGTGTTCATGGACGGTGTGCACGTACTGTTTGTTTGGGTTTGGAGGAGGGAGTTCTGGAGCAATTGACTTTGAGGGCTGCTCAGTTTGCTGCCGGGGTGTGCAGTGAGGCAGGTGGTGGAAAGATGACAATGGGTTTGGTGGAGGCTGCTTTGGAGTTTTTGGCCACTGCGTTTGCTTGTTTGGAGTGCGATTTGGTGTATGACATGCTGTTGTTGTCGGTGAACGGCTCAAAAGATGAAAGGAGAAGTCTATTTGATGTTTTGTTGGATTTAGCTCCAAATGAGGACAGAGAGACTGCAAACAACATGTCTACACTGGCGTTTTTAGCAGTATCACGTGGACTGGAAGCAGCCAATTTCGTTGCTAGATATGCAACGTCGCTAGATTCAGCGGGGTGTTGTAAGACATATGCATCGCCACACACAATCATCAGAACTTTAAATCACAACACAATAGATGAAGGAGGCGTTGGGTTCTTGTCTGCGCTTGGCAAAGATTTATGCCTGCATCTCGAAGATTACAATGGCGTTAGAGTTGGCCGTTTGAATGAGATGGCAAAATATGCCTACGATTCAATCTTGCGTTTCAACCCAATGATTTCTACTGACAACGGCGAGCCTTATCGAGAAACGTCAAGCAACAGTCGTGATGATAGAAGAGGTAGAGAGAATGACAGTTTGTGTGTTGATACCGACGTTGGCCTTGTTGATAGCTTTCAGTGTCGTCAACCCTCTGTTGTGAAAGATCGAATGTGTGCAGCGTATGTGGATTACTTATCATCCTTGATTCAAATCGGTGTTGTGTCAGGTTGGTTGAACTCAGATTCCGACAAGACAGTAGAAAAGCTCTGTCAAAAACTCTTTTTGGTTATTGAAACTCGCTCAAGACTTCGTCGATCCACCAATCAAATTACCTCCAATGATAGTTCTGGTGACAGTGAATCGGTCTGTGCAGCCTCTCTTTCGTTACTTTTGCTTGCTCTTCCTATGCATCAAGAAAACCCTGTCGACTCCATGTCATTTCGGAAAATGGGCGGAAGCACCGGGACAATCAGTGATGTTTTTGAGTCTCCACTTGTGAAAAGAATGGTAGAGCTTGGCTTATCATTGAGCTGTGAGATTGGACAGAAAGAATCTGCCCCACCGGCCAGAACACACGCACTCACTTCCATACTATACATGATGATAGACCTTGTCGTGGTCGGTGGCGTATCTTTAATCTCTCAAGCATTGAGTCGGCAGCTCAATAAGTTCCTTGCAGATGCAATAGTTCGAGTGTCTCAACTTGAAACAATAGGTATAACAAAGAATGGTGCACACATTGAGGCAGTTCTCCTGTTCCTTTTGCACCTTCATAATGGGTGTCCAAATTTGGTAAGAGAGACCTTAAGAAATCACTTTGAGCAATCGGCCTGCTCTGAAAATGAGAGGGATGCATCGTCCTCTTTCGTTGGCAATTTGTTGCAGCTTTGTGCACATGTAAGTTATTCTGTACAGATTTATCATTTTGACATGTTGACTGTTCTTTAACATCAACTATCCGTGACAACTAGCCAAGCTTCTCTGTATCTTCTGCTGCATCAGCTCTCTTTCGGTCCCTACTCAAAGGCAGCCCCTTGGATAATACGTCGGACGTACTATCAGATATTATCGTGGACTCTTTCGAAACTGATTATGTTAGCTCTTCCGTTGATAGTGCGTTTCATTCATTGGTTGAGATGACATACGCCACCTATGACTCTCAAGCTGGCAGGCATTCATCGCGGCACCTACCACGAATATGCTTCGTTGGGGACATGTTGAATACATGCTTAACATCATCTGACATGCAGCAAATGGTGTTTGAATCTTTCGCGGTAACCTTCAAAAACAAGTCTGTGTTGGATGTGTTTGCCGACATGCTACACATGAGCAAGAAATCAATAGATGGGGCCAACACTTTGTTCACGTCTTCAACCTTGAGCATCATCTCCCTACTGAGCCACGTCCTCCCTTCCTGCCGCTTGGAACAGAACCTCAACGTTTCGGCTACGTTGGAAAGCACAGGGCTAATGGCAATCGAGTCGGCCATGTCTCAGGGCACCTCATCTGACTTGACCCATCGCGCCTTGAAGCACCAGAAATCACTCCAAGTAAACGAAAATACACTTGCACTTACATTCACCAAGTTACGCAGCAACCTCAAACACGATGAGGCCTCTCTACGCAACAAAATTAACGAAGCAGAGCAGGAAATCAGAGAACTGCGCGATAAACTAAGTGCCAAGGAGGAGGAACGAGCCAAGTTGAGTATAGCGTTAAATGACCAGCGCGGAACGTACGAGAAGAAACTGGAACTGGTCAAATTCGAGTCTCAATCTATTGCCAAAAAGTCTGCTGAGATCCACATTCACGAGAGAAAACGAGCTGAGCAACACGCGTTGAAGCATGAACGCTTATATCGTGATGAAAGAGAAAAAAGACGTGCATCGGAAGAAGAAGCCCAACGGTTGAAGAACGAGCTGTCAAGGGCGAATGACAACACGTCGAAACTGCAGGAAGCGCTTGATCAAGAACAGACAGAAAAGGATGATGCAATGACTGCATTAGAAGCGAACAAGCGGGAGCTAGAAATGTCCTCAAAAGAGCTTGAAGAATTGCAAGCTAAGCTGTTACACAGCGAGAAGATATCTCGTGACCTCTCTATTAACAACAAAGACTTGGAAGCTGCAGTGGAAGAGACATGCGAAAAGTTAGTCAATCTGGCCACTATTTATCAAAGGAATGAGGCCGAGATGGATAAATACAAGATGGAGCTTCGAAGTGCTGTCAATGCTGCCAACAAGAACTGCGACACTGCTATATCAAAATATGAAGCTCAGCGAAAAGAGAACAAGTCATTGAAGAAAGAGCTAGAAAGCACAATAGCCGAGCTTAATGAAATGAAAGCTCAGAAGGCTGACGTGCAACGTCTAAGGAAGACTGCACCGACCCAATATATTAACCAACTTCGCAACGATCCTAGAGTTCAAGCACGGCCTCAAAAAAGTAGGTCAGGAAAGGAGAACTCGTTCAGTGCACGTTAAGTGCACTAAAGTAAAGATGATTGACCGATTTTTCTGTTATCTTACCCTACTTCAACATATTATCGAACAACCTTTCGAACATATCCTGTGCATTATGTAGACTTCATGGCCTTGTCCATGTTTGCATTGGCCAATGGTCCTAGTTTTGTCTGATGAAGCCATACTCCAGCAAGCCGAAGGCTGTTGAATACGCCAAAACTCATCCATACACCCGACAATCCATAGATATTAGGTAATGTGTACAGCGAAACCATAGCACCAACAGTTGCTACCACTGTGCTCAGAGATAATGTCATAAAGTTGCCACATCCGATCATTACTCCCTCTCCAATGAACACTAGTCCATTTATCAATTGATATACGCTTGCTAAAATTGATGGCACGACAGCAGCCTTCCTCACTTCGACAAGAGGAGATGATTTTTGAATTAGCGGGATCATTGCGAGTTGAACTGCACCCAGCACACCGCCGAGAATGAAACCCCAGCTCATCAAGCGATTGACAACAGCTTTGGCATCCTCTTTACCACCATGTTTCTTTCCTGTTGTTGCGTCAACCTTCTCAATCAACGCATTGGGGACCATTGTTTGAGCGACCAAAGACATTGCCAGCAACACCACTCCACCAAGTTGGAACGTGTTTATAGCCAAAGCATGAGCTGCAGCTGCAACTCCAGTTTGGTCAAGTGACTGAGTGACTCTGGTTACCGTCGCAAAAGTAACTTGTAACGCAGTGCCTCTCAATTGTAAAGCTGCTCCTCCTTTGAGCAGAGGTTGCAGGCTCGACCAAGATGGCAGCCTGAATATCTTTGACCATCTAATCAGTTTTTGACGTATCATGAGTGCCATCATACATACCGCAGATATGACCTCAGCCGAGAGAGTAGCTAACGCTGCCCCTGTTACCCCCATCGCAAGCGGAAACATCAGTATGGGATCCAGTATAGCATTGAACACATTGGAAGCGATAGCTATTTTCAACGGCGTGGCTGGATCAAGCAGTCCTCTGAAGGCCGATATTCCAGTCAGAGTAATCAATGATGGAATGAATGCAAATGATCTTATGAATAAATACGGTCTGGCATATTGAAGAGCCGGTGCCCCCTCCGCTAGTACCATAGAAAGGACCCTCTCTGGAAATTTCAACATCAATATCGATCCAAGAAGTGATACATAAAACCCCACAACTAATGACTGGCTGACTGCATCTTGCACTGCTTCTTTGTCACCCTTGGCATTTGCTTTTGACACCAGTTGTGCAGTGACTTGATTCAACACACGAACACGTGTTAGTTTCATAGGCTTTTGTTAGTGTAAGTATACACAGACTTACCACCGGGCAATACAGACACAATCCAAAATGCCATACTAAACACCTGGTTGGCAGCCGCTTGACCGGCCACAGCCAAGGCGTTTCCCATCCGATTGACCCAAAACAGATCTACAAATCCAATCAATGGGTTAATAGCAAAGTTTGCAATGCACGGCAATGCAATTTTGGTGATGCGTTTGTCAAGATCATCAAATTGTGGCCATATGGAAAGAAAGGTCGACTCTTTTGACGTCGCCTTCTTTGTAGATGCGGTTAGAATTATTGAAGTGTCGTTGTTTGTGTTGATTGTATTGGCAACGGTGTTGATTTCTAAGGAATGGCCTTCATCATCGAGTGTATGTTTTTCAGTGACATTGACAGTAGGTTGTGCTGCCGTGTCAAGTTCAGATCGAGCCGACGAGCGCAGGAATGTTGGCGATAGCAAGTGATTAGTGCCAAGCTGACGATGATTTGCAATGTTAGACGATGAAGGAGACCGTCTTGAGCGTGAATTTATGCCGTGGGATGGATGAATAGCAAGCGATTCTACAAGTAGTAAAGCTCGTAGAATAAGCAGGAGACACACAACAATATACATGGTGTGTTGTTAGATTGTTACGGCTCCCCTCGCTCACCACAGTTACCTTTATGATTGAGGGCATCCGTCGCCGTGCCTCCGATCCGTGTCATCGTCATGTCATTGGCGCGTGGCGAGTCTGTGGCGAGAAAACGAATGAGGGCTTATGTGTTTTCCCCTTTTTGCAACGACGAGTCTGCAAAAATGGATCCATCACACTTTGTTACAGCCTTTAATCCATCACCATCACCAGGCGCAAATCATCCATCAAATAGAATAATCGAAAGCAATCAATGCTGTGCAAACACATCAGTTGATGACAATCTAATTGCTGTAAGGATCCAAAAAAACGCTGACAATTGTACTGCCAATTGATACTCTAGAGAGGAGGTTGTTACACATTCAGGGATCGAATTGCGTCACAATGATGTCGCCATCACCCCAACACGATACCCCCAATGTCAATGGAGAAGAATTCATCAAAAGGTTTAGCCAACCGCGCAGAGGTCGATTCGTCTCAACAATCATTTCAATTGCTCTCGGCGTGCTGTGTTGTGTTATGGGCATTGGATTTCTCGTATCTCCAATGATGGTCAGGTAAGTTGATGGATCTGATTTAACATAAGCACACAATGCGAACAGTTTTAATCATACTCATGCAACATATTGTTTCAAAACGCAGAGATCTGTTATACCCTTGTCTTTCTGACATGGAAAAGGATGAAGAATATATAACAATGGTAGAACAAGATATGGTCCGTCTAGCTGGCGGGTGCATTCTTTCTATCGCGGTATGCTCTTCTCTGCTGCTGATGACTCTATTGCCATGTTATATCAATGGTACAAAAGGCTCAGAAGGTTATCTAGGTGCAACATTTGCATTGAGGCTGGTACTCTTCATTCATGGTAAGATTCATTGTTGACGTTTCATTGTCATTGGTCAATCATATGCTGTATGTTTAAACGTGCGCACTTTTTCAGCAACTTTGGGCTTGGCTTTTGTTGGAGTGGGTATGTTCAATCTTGAAAATGCAGAAGGGAATCACTCTTATGATGGGCATAAGCATCATCATAGCCGATGCAGCTCATTGCCAGATCAAACGATACTTTGGGTAGGCGTTGCAGTAGTTTGCTCTGCTTCCATAGGTCTCATGGTGACTTTTTGTCCTGAATCTAGTACAAGTGATTATGGGAACGAAATCTCGTGCTGCTGCTGTATTAACCACAGTCGCATAGGCCCAGCTCCGCAGCACAATGGAGAAGTAACTGAACCCCTGTTGTCAAATGAAGATTCTGGTTTATTTGATAGTGTCACAGAGGAGGCATTAGAGTCTCAACAGAACGGTGATCACACTTTAGACAATCCAGATGCATCTTCCGATACCGTCAACGCAGCTGGTGGAAGTACACAACCAGAAGAGGCAACTTCTTCTCGTCTTCGCGGCACAACTAGGCTTCTAAAGCTTGCAGGATCTGAATCAATGTATCTTTGGCTCGGGATTGTGGTACTGCTCATAAGGTTGCCTTTCAGTCTGTCTATTCCAAACTTTGTTTCTGCTGTCATTGGTGATTTGATCAATGCTAATTACGATGGAGCAAAGAGAAATGTACTGCTCATCTTCTTGCTCGGATCAGTTGATAGGTTAGTACTTAGTTCTGTACTTTTTTCCTTCTTTGGCGTCAGCTGAGTTCACAGAACAACATATCATGAAATAATTTCTTCCTGACAGTGTGCTCGACTTTTGGTGGTAGGTACTTTGCTACTCTTGATGTTTTCTTAGAAATTTCACACAACTAAGCTTTTGATTCATCTAATTTTATGCAGCATATTTTTGTTCGGATATGCTAAGGAAAATATTGTCAAAAGTGTTCGGTTAGACACATTTCGTTCCATTCTAAGGCAGGAGAAGGCATTCTTCGATAAAACAAATTCGGGTGATTTGATATCCAGACTGACTGCTGATTGTGGAGAGATGGCAGGCGACTTGACCTGGTTCTTTAGGTTCTCTGTTGAAGCCTGCGTTAGGATAGTAGGCATTTCCGTCTATATGATTTACAGAAGTCCATTTCTTGGCTTAGTTACTGTCGGCATTGTTCCTATCGTTGGGGTAATCAACAAGTTATACGGAGACTGGTTATCTAAAAACGCAATGTCAGTTCAGAACTCTCTTGCGGATGCAACCAGCACCGCACATGAGTCGATTGCATGTATCAATACAGTCATAACATCAGCTTCAGAAGAGTATGAAGGCGCAAAGTATGCGCACAATATCAATGCATTATATGCACTCAACATCCGACAGCTAATTGCTCAAGGAGTTTACTTCATGGTCGTTAGCACGTTTTTGATCAATACTTGCGTTCAAGCAGCATTGTTATTGGTAGGTTCCATGTTTGTAGAGGAGGGGACACTTACTCCCGAGATCCTTCTCGCTTTCATGCTGTACCAAGGTCAGCTTCAAGTGAGTATTATGAATATGACAGCATCTTGCAACTTATCAGCTTGCCTAACGCGTGCATACTTCTTCATAGGAATATACTCTGAACCTATTTCAGTCATATTCATCCTTGATCAAAAGCTCGGGCGGTAAGTCGAGATCTTCTTGTATAGTGACGTTGATGAACATCACTAACACAAAATTGCGTTATACTTGGGTATCAGCTGGTGATCGGGTGTTTTACCTCCTTGATAGGGAGCCATCAGAGCCAGCAACAGGCAACAAAGAAGTACAACTTGTTGGCAAAATGGAAGTATCGGCAACAGACCATACAACACATGATGACATCACTCTGAGCAATGTATCTTTCTCATACCCTACGAGACCAGAGTCATTGGCGCTGAACTCTTGTTCAATACAGATTCAAAGTGGAAGCTTGGTAGCATTGGTAGGCCATAGTGGTTGCGGAAGTGAGTGACATAAACCTCTGCATCATTTCTCAGTTGCCATTGTTGCTCATTTCTGTGTACCTAAAGAGTCAACTATAGTGTCTCTGTTGGAGAGGATGTATGATCCGTGCCAGGGAAGAATTATGTTCGGTAGTACCAACCTGAAAGATATGAACTTGAAAGCCCATCGGAAGAAAATTGGCTTGGTAACTCAAGACCCAGTGCTCTTTTCGGGCAGTATCAAAGACAACATTGCGTATGGCGTAGAACCCTCCCCGTCAATGGCAGATATCATAAGTGCTGCTCAAATTGCTAATGCACACTCTTTCATTCAGACATTTCCGGAGAAGTATGAAACCCAGGTTGGAGAACGTGGGACAAGTCTCAGCGGTGGCCAAAAGCAAGTAAGTAGGCATGCAACCTTTTGATGTTGAGTTGGTACTTATCAATCAATCTAACATTACTCTATTCTACTGCCAATGAGTGCAGCGAATTGCGATTGCTAGGGCTTTAGTGAGAAAGCCAGATCTTCTTCTGCTTGACGAAGCCACCTCAGGTAAAGCAAACCTTTTTCTTCACTGAAATGACTAACTTACAAGTGCACTTATACTACTGATCTGCTCTTCAACTCTGCAGCACTTGATCCTGGTAAGTGACACAGCTGAGCTAAACAGGACGCCCTTTTAATGTCAATTGAACTACACAGCTGAGCTAATCAGGACGACCTTTTAATGTCAATTGAAACTACAACTTTTTTTCATTTTCCTCAGACTCAGAGGCAGCAGTCCAGCAAGCCCTAAATGAGCTTTTAAGAAATAGATCTGGAATGACTACTGTGGTAATCGCTCATAGGCTTTCGACAGTTCGGTTTGCAGAATCAATAGCTGTTATGAAAAATGGCACGGTTGTGGAGCAAGGCTCCCATGAGGATTTGATTACAAATGAAAATGGGCATTACCGTCGAATGGTTGATAGGTCTGACTCAATGGGAGTACTTCCAGGCTGAAGCAGAACAGAATGCTCGTTTGTAGAGTCCTAACGTTATCGAATTACTATGCCATATATAAGCTCTTCACCTGTCTATTCATTGCCGGGTTTCCGTCTCTTACTGGAAGTAAGCAAAGTCTGAAAAGAACTTGGCTCCAATACCACTCATGTCCAAACACATCAGTACGCATTCAAATGAGATAAGCACGATGATCACCCACTCTAACGTATTACTCTTTTGGGCGTGCAGAACTTCTAAGAAGAACTTTGCATTTTGCTGAATCAGATCAAGCTTAAACTCAATGTGCTGCAGCCAAGTGCAATCATGATGAGTAAGTAGAAGAATAGGAAGCAGAATGAACAAGCGATTGTTTGCATAAGTACTTACCCTGAACCTTTCATCTAAATCAAATTGTTCTCTCATCCCATAGTGCAATCCTGTTTAGAGTTGAATAGGATGAATAAGGCGGCACCGAAATGGCAAGTATGTAATTTCAATGCATTTCTCACCTTCATACTGTGACAAATGCCAAGCAGTATCACTTCTATCTTTGATACCAAGTTTGCTCACCATGTCAATGAACAGAGAGTTATTCCTTGCCACAACCTGAAACAACATGTGTCGCTCCATACTCGAGAAATTGCCCGTACGCTCCACCGAAGTATTGATATTGCTAAAGCTAGCAAGCAGTTCATCCACGGTGTCATTATGCCAATCCAATGCCACCGTTTGCCCCATAATATTAGATACAACGCCTACAGTGTTCATGTCTAGCTCTCGTACTATAGCTCTATCTGCGCTAATAACTCCAGAGGCTGTCTCCAATTGAGGTTGAATTCCCATTTCGAAGAATTCTCTTCTTTCGAACCCAACTGCTATAGGATCCAATGAATGCTTCTTGATTTGCTCTAGTAGTTTGGATGCCTCTTTTGTAGTGACATTGAAAAAGACGACTGAACCAAACCGATATATAGCCACATATCGAGGTACAGATGGAGCCAATGAAGTGGGACAGTCCGCCGGGGGTGGCGACAATTGTATAATAATATTAGTCCGTCCAAACACATGTCTCAGTGGAGGAGATGATGCAAAGAATTCAGACAATGGATTGTTGTTTGTAATGGATGACAGTTTGTCGTTGTTGGCCCCTTCTATTTCGTCTACATCATATTGTTGTGTCCTAGCAACTCCCCCTCCAAACACTTTACTCAGTACTGCTACTACATCAATAGAGCTTGCAGCCTGGACCGATCTCACACGTATTCTGGCAGTGATCTTTTCATCCTCCTCTTCTTGGAACTGCTGCTGGCTGTTGTTGATAATTTCTTCTAGTAATATTGAAGCTCGTCTATTTCTCATGGATGCAGATTGGAATGGATGTGAGTTTGTTGGAGCACTTCTAGATGTAGATGGATGGACCACATTTTGGTACAAAGTCCTCCACCAGTGAGAGGAAAGGATGTCACCGTTTATTCCGTCTGTTATAGTTTGCTGGAGTCCAAGTGAGGATGGCGACGGGCTATTGTCTTGGTTGAAGTAGTGATTGTATTCATTCCCCTCTAAATGATTGATTGCTGGATTCGGATCGTGTGGAACTTGAGAAGACAAAATCTCATTTGTTGATTGTGGTGTTTTCATAACTTTGTACTTGTAGCCACTAAGTGATTGTCGGTAGTCAGTTGGAGTGGCGAGAGTTTCGAGTTGTTCGGTAGATGGTACATCTTTTCTTTGTATTTTGATGATACGAGGAGCTAAATATGAGGACATTGTACTTGATGGCATGTCGCTGTTAGTTGATGCAACATGTAAATCTTCTTGCAGTGATGGTGGTGGAAAAAAGTCTGACGTCGTTGTGTGGACCACTCGAGACAGTTCTTGTTCCAAAGAAGATGATATACCTTTGCAAGCACTTGAATGATCAGAGTCAGTATTCGTGATCTGATCATTTATATCTGATACTTGCTGTATCTGCGGAGGCTTTGGCAGAGTGACCAAGCATCGATCAAAGTACAATGAACGTCCATTTCGTCGCTGTGTACATCTACTCAAAGTGTCGCGTTTGATGGCATGAATGCTGCGAACTACAGGGGTAGATGATGGAGCCACAGACGAATGAAGAGATCGTGCGATGGCAATAGCAGCGTGGGAGCAGCTTCGAGTTGTCATGGATCGTCCTGGTCCTGAAGTGAGAGAGGAGGAGAATGAAGGGGGGAATGAGAAACGATTTCGATGTTTATAGTTACTAGAAAATAAATCTAATAATTCCATAGTGACTTCAGGTGATTTACCTTTAGTGTTTATTATTTTTCCTCTCTCTTGTCCTCCTGTCCTCCTCCTCCAACCCAATCAACCACAAACGTGTCCTTGTTATCTCTAGAGTGACGAGAGGTGTCTTGCCAACAGCAACCACACTCAAAGTCACATTTGTATGCATTGCATTCATATCTTGAAGGAGACAACCGCATCGGAAGAAACGGCTAGGTATGACTCGGTAGGCAGTGGATGGAGCCTAGATGGACAATCAACTCTGACGTGTTCCGAGTAACAATCAGCAAAGTAGTAGACTCTTATTGCAATGTTATGCAGAAGCAGACTGAAGTACGAGCTGTGTAGAAGAAGTATAATAGGGTTCGAGTTTATGTTGTGGACAGAGCATAGAGCATTTTAAGCTCCTCCCCGATGATACAGTTTGCATACTATATACTATCAATAAGCTCCATCCTTGAAGCGAGAGGACATCGGATTCAGAACGGCTTTTTCGTTTGTGTGTTCTTGGTACCCTTCTTCTTGCTGGCTTGATTGCGGTTGGTAGTAATCTTCTTTTCATTTGTGTGGTCACTAAGAGGAGATTTCAGCCCAGCCATATTCATCTCTTGAAGTTTCTTCTTGGTAAGAGTTTTCCTTCTTAGCCTTTTCTAGCAATTTATTCATAGTCTTCATAAATATTTTGGCGTCTTCTACGATAAGCTCAAGATGGTCATTGAGATTTAAGACACCACGTTCACACTTGCCCGCTAGATCAAGCAGCTTATCAATGCATTCGGCGACGTCTTTGTCTACTGTGCTGTTTAAGGGCTTGGTGAGCTGTGAGGCTACCAAAACCAAGAATCTGATGTCACCAATCAAATCACAAGAGACTTGTGGATCAATGACGTTCCCCACTTTCGCTGTTGACTGGACAACAATCTCGATGCTGTCTTCTTCGTCTGACGCAACTCAATCACATCTTCATGGACCAATAATTTTACAGGTCCCACTGCCCTGATATTTGAAATTTAACTAGTAAATTCCAATCCTCTTGCTTTGTCCATGCAAAATCGTTCTCCGCTTCTTAGTCAAATTTATTTTTCGAGCGCATTGAGACCTTTTAAAAATTTGTTTGATGCACGGTCAGTTTTGCTGGCCGATGCCTTCATGTTGCTTGATCTGCTGCTGATAGCATATCAGTAGAACCTGTTCCAACGGAAATACTCCTCTAGGATGCAAATAGATGAAAAAGTTAGTTACCGAGCAGTTGTTCGAAATGAGTCGTCTTGAACTCACTGCCTGATGTCGGAAGTTCAAATCGGGTACTTAAGAAGTTTCTCATGGTTTGGGATATTTTTATTTAATAGTTTTAACTA